>APFE030614527.1:82723-120015 GCA_000404065.3 Pinus taeda
CAGAGAGGTTTGGATGTCAAAGAGAGTTTCTTTGTTAACTTTGACCATCTCATCAACAGTAGAATGAATTAGGATATTCAATAACTTTAATGCATCTTCAAGTCTGGCCATTTTTCTTCAAAAACACAACTGAGGCAATAGCAACAGAAAAATAATATTGTACTCTTACTACAAGACCTTGTAAGAGCTTGTCAAGTGGCAACAATGTCGCGAAAGTGGTTGATGGAGCAGGACCAATGCAAAAAATATATAAATGTGAAGATGAGTGCTGTCCTCAACTTCAAACTTTAGAGCATCTGGCTGCTATGGAAATCATGCAACATCTCTACAAGAAACTGCTCCAAAATCTCTACAAGAAACTGCTCCTAGAATGACTGCCAAAAAAATGTCTTCAAAATTGCTTCAAATTCACTTCATAATGCTGATCAAATCTTCATCTTAAGACATTTCACCCACTGGAAATATTTTCACAATATTCAAACAAGAATTACACTGCTTTATTGAGTTTCAGTTTTCATAACAAGTGGGTACATGGCCTGCTGTAGGTGTATTCTTTTAAAAAACATATGATGGCACCAAAACCCAACTTTCATCTAGTTCATGATATGATGCACAAACACAATCCGATATTTAAAAATACAAAAGCAGTAAAGACATAACATCAGCCTGGAGACGTGTGACCAATGGACTAATAAGTATGCCAAGAGTGACAAGCCTCTTACTCTGCTACAGAAATCCGCACTGCTAATTCGACAATGGTTCCTGCGCCAGCAATAGAAGGCAGTATATGGTTCCTCCCTATACTGCCTCTGGAGCAGCAAATGATATACATTTGTCTACGATAACGGCCGTATGGCATCCGCCCTTTATGTGATGTATGAGCAGCAGCATCAGGATCAAAATTTCGTTTCTCGGGATTTTAGTTTCGACATGAGGAAAATAGCAAAAATTTAAAATGCTTATCCCTCTGATTTTTCTTCTGACGCCGCCATAGAAATCACTGGAGATTTCGAGGGATACATAGGGCAAAGGAAAACACGTCCATACGGGAAATCCAGTACTTTTGGCGTTGGTGCGTCTGGAAGAATCGAGCATGAGAAATTGGGTTGTTATGGAGGAGGATATGGGGGCTTTAGCAGGAATGACGTAGATGCAACCGCCTCAGAAGATTCGTGTACGCCAAAGAGGAAGTCAATCAGCTTGATAGACAGAAATGACGGTTTTAATATGCTTATTCAGGTTTATACAGTCTCTGTTATGTCCAGATCTGAAAGGAGGGAGTTAGGAAAAAGGCTGAAAGCTGAGCTTGAGCAGGTACGGTCTATGCACCGGAAAATCGAAAGCAAGGTTATAAATGCTGTAGCGGTATCTTCCTCTAGCTAGATGGTGATGTCTGTCGATGGGCTATTAAAACATTAGCAGACAACAAACTATGTATATCCTCTTGGATGTCCTTATTCATCCCATCGCCCACACAAACTATCCACACGCAGTCAACACTATCATCCATATGCAGAAGCATTTGCACGATCTTCAAACTAGACTTTTGTTTTAAAATGTCCTACGCACAGCGACCACAATGCTCCTTTTACAAGTCAAAAGTTCTTTCATGTGCAACACTGCGCCTTTTACAGTCGAGTCTCTCCATACACGTTTTTTTTTTTAATACATAGAACACACTGAATTTCGCGGAGCTGGATCCTTCGTCTTTAATTTCCTGTTTCTGGTCTACTACTTGGCATGTCTTCAATCTCTTTGAAAATCTGTAACTATTATTGCTTTCCTGCTCTGATTTATCTTCTGATTCTGTCGATTTGTATGCCTCGCGTTTCTTGATGGGTGCTGCTTCTTGACGTTCATTGCTAGAATTGATTTCATGTTCCAAGCGCCTTTGCCTCAGCCTCACCTGTGTAAGCAGCCACTCGACTTCTTTCCGCCCGTTCTCAAGTTCTGTTGGGATCTCCTTTCAATCACTGTTACCGCTCTCCCATGTATATCTCCAAGGATGTCCATCCGCGGGTCAACCTTTATTCATTCGTGACATCGAATTTCATTCATTCGTTTTCCGATCTTCTTCTTCGACTTGAGATTTAAATAACATCCGTTCTGACAAAAGAGGATAGACAGAGAGGCATATGAAAGAAGCCATCAATGCAAAAGAAGCAACCAATGCAAAATATAATGTTGAAGGAGCGCATCCCAGGCCATCCCTCGTGTATTTCAGAAAAGATTTGATCCGTTCATGCAATAGTGCCCATAAAAGGATACAAGCCCAAATGAAAAGAAGCCTCAAACCAGCATGCCAGCGCAAACTTTTCAAACCAGGTCTACAAACGTTGCCATGTCAGATAAATGTCAGACAGAGAGCGCAGGTCTAATTTCAAGGGTTAGGACTGTAAAAGACAGAGGGCGCAGGTAAAGAATCGCACAAATAGTGCTGAGTGAAGGAGCGTTTCTCTGCACATCAATGAGATAGGAGCAGATATGGACCAGAAGTTGTTATGATTTCAGTTTAAAAATAACCAAGAACAGCAAGGTGGCTTTCCAGCTTCCGTTGATGAAGCCAAGTGAGAGGATGGCGGATGCGTTGCGTTCTGGAGCGTATGACCAGTCTGGAGAGAGTAGCGTTGTTATACTATACAATGCCAATGGTGGTTCAGTCACACTGTTTACACAGTCTGACACACAAGTCAGATATTAAATCACCACTCAGTACAATGCAGCTAATCAAATGCAGTTTTCCACTAAAACAGCGAAGACGACCCCAGAAAAATATCCAACAATAAATTTTCAAATTGCAAGAGATTATGCATCACAGGACAGATTCTTGTCAAGAGACAGACTGCAGAGAAGATAGCAAAAAGGAGTTGCAAGGGAAGGAATACTAAAATAGGACCTGCTCATAGAGACCATAAAACAAATGGTTCAAAGAAATTATGCAGGGCAGGAGTACACCCGCTCTGATACCATGTTAAACAGACATGGACAGCGAGAAAGAATAGGAAAGATAAAGCTTGCATTGCATTTTTATTAACAATAGATGTACATTTATAGTACAATATGGTGACCGTTGGGATTCACATCCCAAGGTCCCTTGGACTACTTAGTCTGTTTAGCTTCCACACTAACCCATTTAGGATTAGGTGTCCAACAGGTTAAAAGGTAACCCTATCGGGGCTATGAATGCTTGCTGGCAGCAGTGGCTCTACCTGTGACGAATGAGTACATTATAAACTAAGTCATAAAAGGCCCCCTACTTTATTTTTATAAATTGATTAATAAATGATACAAGTAAATAGGTGTTTTTCATTCACGAAAGATTTTTTAAAAAGTATTGCAATTTAATGAGTTTTATAGTTAGAGTAATCTTATTTATCTAAATGTTTCGAAAAGAAGTTTCCACTTCTAGATTATTTTTACTGAATTTTTCGAAAAAAATCATCTATCAGAGATAACTGGTTCTTCCAATGAATCAACAATTGTTGTACTGTTCAATAACCCCCATTTTAATTTATTATAAATTTCCTATGAAATTTATTATATTGAAATTAGGACCCTTTAGTTTTAGAAAATCAACTAAAAAAATTGTTAATAAAGAACTATGACCAAAGTTTAATACTTAGGCTTTTTAATTAAAACCAAATTATTAAACCTTGATTATCCAAAAAACCAAATTTTCATAGCCCCAAGACCAAAACTATATTTAGGTTTCAAAAAACCTTAAGTATTAAAAATTATGGGTTATCTAATTAAAAAATAAAATAATCAGAGTTTTAATTCCCAAAGCTTAAATTCTTCATAAAGTCTAACTCATCTTGCTTCTCCGCATCGCAAATTTTCATAAGAAAAAGACCCCTCTGCTAACTCGACGATTGTGATATAAACCGGACCCGCGGGGATTATACAATATAATTCATAAAATCTCGCATCTATGACTACTGCAAAAAGTTCCAAAAAAAAACTTTAAGTCTTAACCTTAACTAACTACGATTATGATTAGGCCTGGACCTGACAGGACTATAAAATCCATTCCATAAATCTCCCACATCCAAAGCTATCGCAGTTAACAAAGAGTCTTGCCTCCTGCCTATTGTGATTATGATTAAACTAGACCCGACGAGATTATTAACTGCATTTCTAAAAGACCTCCCGTATGTGACTATCGCAAAGAGTTTCAAAGGCTTAAGTCCTGCCTCATGCTGATTGCAATTGCGATTGCGATTAGGCCCAAACCTGACAGGATTATTCACTCCAACTCATAAATTCCCCATGTCTGTGCAATCGCAAGTATCACAGTCTCAATCCTTCCGCACCACCGATTATGATTGCGATATGATGCCTCATGCGAAGCCGATTGCGATTTGCGATAAGCCCTGGACCTGCTAAGAGTTACATGTCAACTCATAAAATCTCACATCCACAGCTATCACAGTTCTATTAGCCATGCCACCCATTCCAAAGACTCCTTCCAAATGTGATTGCAATATGCGATCAGGCCCAAGCCATCTGCCACGTCATCCCTGCCATCATCTGTGACGTCATTCTTCACATCAAATGCCACATCATAGTAATGTCATCCCACAGATCGCAAATCGTAAATATTTCAAGACTGTTGGTGTTGTACTGCTCCGTTAATGTGAAATGTGATCAACCCCAAACCCGACAAGGATTATAAATTTCATTTCATAAATCCCCACATCCACGTCTATCGTAAAATCCATAGAAATTAAACCATTCCTTCTCTACCCATTCCAATTGTGATTTGGTCTTATTCGGGTTTTCGTATATTTCAATAGGGATTCTCCTTGCTTGAAATATGGCGATAATTCAACTCCCGACCTAAAAAGCGATCGTGATTATTCTAATTCCTACCCCAGGTCTAAAAGCAATTGTGATTTGTGATAAAACCATAAAGTCCACTTGTCTTGTCACAAACCTCACTTCGCATTCCTCTCCATGATGGTTGTATTCAGATTTATTATGCTCTACGTTTTATCCTGATTTCCTGCAAAACGTGATTTGTTTCAAATAAAACTCGCTTATAAGTCACATTTAATTTCATCTTATCGATTCATGTTTTCCATGTTCAGGTTCATGAAAGGGGAAGACAACTATGCATATAAGTGGCAGTTCAGTTCAAACGGAGAGAAAAACATCCAGATAATCTAATGGAACAAGAAAATTTGATGATGACAGCAAATCACATTCAGAACATTACTACCATAAATTGTTTTTCTTTAAGCGTATTGAAGGGATCTATTTAAATACCCTCAACACACTGCATAATAGATTCAGTTGTTTTCTTCTATTTAAGCTTACTCGTTGTATGAAATAAAGGTCCGAAATTTTATGAAAAAAGGCTTATGAAAGCTCGCACTATTGTACTTTCACACTTTTCTCAATAGAACAATTGGAACATGTTTTTAAGATTTTTCATAAAGAATTTTGAGAAGTTGCACTACTATACTCCTGGAATCATCTTTGTGAGAAAGATTAAACTGTTGCTATTTCTTTTATGAGCTGAGCAATGTGCATCTAGTATTTCTATTTGTGTGCCTCTGTTTTGTTCATAAATAAATAGTGAATTTATCTTTTCAGTTGCTTATTACATGATATTTCTACTCTTCTCTGCAATTCACGAATTCTTGAAGGCACTATTGTATAAAGGATTTAGAGTTGTAGGTTAAAAGAGAAAACTCATATCTGAGGGATTATTGAGGATTTTTCTTTTGCACTCTGAATTATGTTTTGATGGACATATTTTGTACTATTATAGCTCTAGTTTTAAAAGCATTAGTTTAAGCATTGTAAAAGACTATTGGAGACCAGAGCCAGAGAAATGCATTTAATAAATTGGTATTTTTAGTACTATTTGTTTAAATAATAGTTTCATTTTATAATGGCAAGAATGTGTCATTTTATTCATAGTTGTGCACTATTGTTGGTATGAGTAATTTGTCTCAATCATATGTTATTATTTAGCTCTGCTCTTATGTGTTGAATTCTTATTTATGAGTAACTATTTACCTAGAAATATTCCTTTTAATATCGATTTAACAAATAATGATATGTTGTGAACTATTTCCTCATATTCTTGTTTAATTATTCGAATTATTGATTTAACAATCAATATCATATTGTGAACTACTTCCTAAATGTTATCGGTTGATTATTTCAATTAAGAGGTCTCTTAATAGAATATGTTTTGGTATTCATAATTTTATTTAATTGAACTATTTTGTTAGCTTGATATTCATTATAAGCCAAACATATTTAAATCCTAAATCATTTAAATATCTTGCTCTTGGTTGGGTTAGATCTATATATGCCTAATTGAGATAGGATTAGAATTTAGTTCTTTTTTCTTGCATTTTAGAATTGGCTTGCATTTATATTAATTCTACATTTCTAGAAGTCCTCTTTTGAGGTAAAAATTTAGATTGGTTTGGTTGTTCCACAAAAACAACTTAAGGATCATTCTTCTTGCTTGATCAGCTCGAAGAGTTGATCTAATGGTCCTGGCTATTAGAAATTAGAGATATATTTAAAGCTGATAGCGGTTGGGAGAAGGTAACTAGACCTAATTGAACTAGTTGGAGCCACTATCCCAAACAGAAATTGAGTTATTTTAAGATCCAGAGTGGGTGGTTATCCCCATTGTTGTGGCAGCAATTTTTGATACCTAAACAAAACATCATGTTGGATGTTATCCTTTAAAGTCCCTATGAAGACATCAATAATATGCTCCTCTTGAATATCAGTTACCTTGAGATGCAATATTTGGAATTCCTTAATGTGCTCCGCCATTGAACCCTTTTGTTTTAGATTTATCAATTAGCTAAAGAAGGTATTTCTCTTTTGTATCCTCATAATTTGTTATCAATTCCTACATAAAAATTTTCAAAGTGATGATTGATTTACGAGAACAAATCCATCAATACCACACAAACTGATTTGGTTTTAAAAATAAAGGTGCAATTCTTACCTTTTGTGTGTGTGGCACGTCATGTAGATCAAAGAATTTCCATCTGTAGTATCCATGTTACATGATCCAGGCCATCAAAATTCCTCATATCGATCTTTGGAATATGGTTGATATTCAGCCCTAAGTTAAAGTCTCTAAAATTGTGACTCACAATATTTTTGTTCTCATCATGAGTTTCATGGACTATATTGTCACCATTAGGAAGCCTTTATTGTAGCAACTTTGTCAAACCTTCCATTTATACTTGTAAGTCATGCTTCCAACCTTCCATCTCTGATTTTAAAATCCATGTCCCCTTTTAGTTCATCTTTGGTTTCTCTTTGTTAGAGTGAAATTTGTTGCACTTGGTCCCGTAATTTTGATATATCATGTTGCATTTCTTCCTCTTCATGCATCATGGTAGAGCTTTCTGAGGGCTTAATAGGTGTATATTTTTTTTTTTGAGGAATTTTGGAGCCAAATAATGATATATATGCTTCACTAACCCCTTTGAGTCACTTCAAACTGATTTTTCAAACAAATTTATGCAAATTTAAACATGCACGACTTTTAGAGCTTGATTTTGAGATTGTTAAAAAAGTTGACCTTCAAACCATTATATTTTGTGATTTCATGCTCCCGAGGTATGAAATTTCATTCTGGTATCCCTCTGTGTCTTCTTTCAAACCCCTACCACTGAGACTAAGATTGGATCCTTCAAGATAAAGTTATGTCAATTCTCCCACAATGACCTAATTATGGACTAGTTCAGTAAAGAGACATTCTAAGAGATGACATGTGTCTATGTTTTAACCTTTGGCTCTGAAAATGATACACATAAAACTAAAGTTTATGTAATTTCATTCACTTTTTAAGAAATTGAAACTTGATCCATGAAGAGAAAGTTATGATGATTTTCCTCAGAAGACCTATTTGAGACAGAATTCTGAAGCATGCAGAAATCCTAACTTCCTTGGACCACATCTCCAAAAATATAGCAAAACAAGTTCTAAAAATTTTAACCGATGTTCATCAAGATCTCGTCTCCGCATTGTCAAAATTTCAGCTTATGAATCCTTTCATAAAAGAAAAGAAAAAAGTTATAGTGAAAATTCCAATATGACTTGTTTGAAGAGAGAAACCCTAGGATCCATAGCTCTGATACCAAATGTTATGTAACAAAATCATAAAACAGAAGAAAATATATATCAACAACTTGAAATAAGACTCTTCAAGGGGGAAACCTCCTTTTACATTACATAAATGAATAATCATTGGATGATACAAATGACAACACCTCCTTGGTATATATAGGAGTCTAAAGGGTCACAATTTAATCAGGGTCCACATAACAATAATAATGTAAGGGCACAACAATAACAATAGTAGGATTCTATGGGGCACAAAAATAACAATATGGGGGCTACATGGAGCACAAAAATAACAATATGGGGGATACACTAGTATTATAGTGACCTAACAGATTTCTTGGTTTGAATCTATTTGTTTGAGCTCTTGTCTGAATTACATTCTCTTGAAGTTCTTTGGAATATCCTTATTCAAAATTATCACCTTGAGTGATGGACTACATATTTTCTTCAAATTACATGGATTCTAAGATATTATAATATTGAATATTTTAATCCATTAGAGCTTCCAAATATGCTTGAATTTCTTATACATCATTTTATTCCAATACAAGTACATTTATATTTAGCACCCGAGGTGTTCTCACTCTATGTTCTTTAGATTTTTTATTTCTATCAACTCACTCTCTTGGGTCTAGTTTAATAGTTTAATCCATTAGAGCTTCCAAACATGCTTGAATTTCTTATACATCATTTTATTCCAATACAAGTACATTTATATTTAGCACTCGAGGTGTTCTCACTCTATGTTCTTTAGATTTTTTATTTCTATCAACTCACTCTCTTGGGTCTAGTATCATTGTCCATACAATATGGGGCAATTATCAAGTGACAATATTATCATTTCTTTTGAGATGAGTAATTTCATTATGCATTTGGTGTAGAATTTGATTAAGTTGCACAACTTCCTACCTCTTTACATGTTCTCAAAATTTCTTCTGCAAAGTTTCTTATATTTGGAGGTTGTCCTTTAAAAACTCCTCTTCCAACTCCTTGTTCTTACATTGGATTGGACAAAGAGTACAGTTGAGAAGATAGTACTAGTCTAGATACTTATATTTGGACATGTCCAAGGATGATTTATGGGTTAGTATTACTTTCAATCATATCTTCATCTATTTAAGTCATCTTTCTTATTGCCTCCTATAAAGTATCAAATTGAGAATGTTTGATATAATATTTAACATTTGAAGGCATCACATTAAGGTAATATCCAAATACCATTGGAACTTTTAGATGTTGATTTTCAATAATTTGTTGCAATGTATGAAAGAAATGGGGATTAAATTCCTCATTATGTCATTCTCCTCAAGATATATTTTAGTAAATTTTGTAAGCAATATATGATATACAATTGGCTAAGAATATATTGATATAAAATCTCATTCCATATCATTAAAAGAAGAAAATGTTCTAGAAGGCAGTGAAAAATACCAATCATATGGCGGTCTAATCAAATTCAGCATAAAGACTCTGACCACAACATCATCATGTTGAATCAATTGAATGTCTCATACAGTCAAGAACCGATTCAGATGTTTCGTTGGATCCATGGCACCATAACCACTAAAGATAGGAAATTTTTCTAGAGGAAGGACTCGAAAATGATCTTTCTCCCTTGTAAGATGAAGAGGGATAATCTTTGTCTTCTCTAGCGGTTCCTTCTTGCATTATTTGCTTTATCTAATTCTTCATCATTTTTGTGTTCACCATCTCCATGCTTTTCATGTTTTGGATTGGATCACTATATAACTTTCCATGCATATTGATGCTTTTAGAGTGGAAATTTTGAATGAATCGGCTTATAGGAGGAACTTTATCAGTGAAACTCAGTTTCAAGGATTAGGGTCTGAAACCTTGTGGGTCTAGTTTAAGGCCTTAAATGATTTTTTTTAATAAATTATGTTTCGGGGTGGGGGGTGGAGGGGTGGGGGGGTGTGTCAATTTCCTACTCAAGCGTTAGGCCCCCATGATGTTAGTATACACTCGAAGTGCATTCTAATGATGCAATAATTGTGTCAATCGGAGTTTGGATGCAAAAGTTATGCCTCCTCGAAGTTAATCGATCATGATTAACCACCACAATTTGAGAGGATTACACATAAACCCCATTTATCATGGAAAAGAAGCTAGCCAGATGGGCACTATGAAGAATATCCTAGAAGGGTCAAGTTGTAACTCATGTTTGGGATTGAATGGGTCAAATCTAACTTCTAGTTGGCTATCGATCTATGTTATAATCAAACCACTAACAGGCAAGGGTTCCATTCTATTTAATTACATTTTTTTCCATATTAGAGTAGCTTAGTTAAGTGTGGATAGAGAGAGCGTGTAACAAAAGTGTTTTTTGTTTTGTAGAAGCTCATGGGCCACAAGTCTCAAGAAAATCCATAAAAAGTGTATTTTCCTTTGTACTTACAACATTTCCATTCTATGAAAAAGAGAGTAGAGCAACCACACTTTCCAGATGGGTTTTCTCTCATAAGGGTTTCCCATAGCATATCTTGGTGTTCATTGTGATTTGTAAGTGATTTATTTCCCATTATTTATTTTCCACATATTATATATTTCATGTGTAAGTAGAAAAACAATAATAACAAATATATAATCTAAAAGGAATTAACCCTTCATAGTATATATTTCAATTTATTTTTACAGATTTGTTGTGATGAACTATCCAGTGGAAAATCCACAATATTTTATAGATCACTTCTCAATTTTCTATTGCATATTCCTTCTTTGCATAAACTTCTTTTGAAATAATCAAACTTTCTAAATGATCTCTTTAAATTGTCTCAAAAAAAATGTCTATTCCTTGTTAGTAGTTCGTTAAAAGTTTTGAGAGACTCAAGCATTTAGTATGTGTTTCATTGTATTTGTATATTTGTATCTCCTATTGAACTATAACTTTCCAATAAGTTTCAAGTTATTATTAGGTCTACACAATTTGTTAGACTACGTCATACTGATGGAGCACGCTCCATTGATCTTCAAATCCATTTGGTAACTAGGGCTTAACTAGATTTCAACAAGTCATAGAGATTTTATTGTTCTTGAAATCATCTTTTTTTTAGTCCTTAGTACGGTCACCAATAAATGTTGATCATTTGGATTGGTCAAATTTAAAAGATAACATTTGAGAAAAAAAACTGCTCCCCCTCATTTTTATAGCAGCGACAATCCTCTTTAACAAATAAGATAAAATTAAAAAATACTAAAACAAAAGGGCCTGAGAAGACCAAGCCTTAGATATTCATGATAACATGTTCCAACATTCAGGAAAACATGAATAAAGTTTAATGTCATCAATTGCCAACACAATTATAAGTAAAGAATCACACATTTGGATGGACAAACATAAACATGGAACATATTTGCAGATAACTTTAAAATGTAATTTCATTTAACTTCATAGGGATGAAAAGAGTTGCACACTTGCAATATTAAACTTATAATTCAAAGCCAAAACATCACACTAGACATGAACTCCTAGCAGTTCTCTAATTAACCTTTCAAAAAATATATAGATGTTAAAGAGTTTATAATATCCAAGAGAGTGAAATGCATTCGCCCATTTAAGGATTGCGATGGGGCTTTCATGAACCATATAAATAAGAAAAATACCTAGAAGAGAAAAGAAACTACAATTAGGAATAAACTTTGATACTTAGAAAACTATGATGTTAAGAAGATTGAATTATTACTAAGAGAGAAAAATAGGTATAGGGACAAAACTAGACAATTTACTTATAGTGCTGGAAAAAGAACATATTCCTTTGCCTTTGAAGACCTCATCAATTTAAATAATGAATGCATTTTGAATATCTAATGTTCAAAATTTTCAATTAGTCATTTTGAAGTTATTATTACCTTCTAAGGCATCTTTGATCCATTTTTAATGTATAATGGTGCAATTCACTTCTTACTTTACTCGAACTTCAAATAATTCACCTTTGATCTCCTTTAAATTATAGTTAACCTAATGTACTATTTTTTATTGGTCTTCATTTCTATTTATAGTATGAAATAACCATATTTTAATTTCCTAGTTAGGAAAATAAACTAGTCTGTTAAAGCCATTACCCCATGTGATCTTTAGTACATACATAGGTTCTTTCATTTTCTCTCGGGTTAATAACATTGCATCCATAATTAAATTGGGACCCTCTAGCTGCTTAGCCAACTCAATTAACTTAAAATATAAATAACTCATATTTGTTTTAATATTGTCACATCTAGAAATCAATTCTCTCAGCATATTGATTCTTTACTTCCAACAAGCCTTTAATTGCTTCATTCTACTTTGGGATAGAAAATTTTGTTCTTTTCTTTGAGCTTCATTCATATCTGATATTTTCATAAAAATGTAGTTTAAGCCTCATTATAGAACATCTCATCATTCTATAGGTCCTTTTGTAAATATGCAATGAGAGTATTAATTTTGATGAACATGTTAGCTACAATCGTAGGTACTTTCCACACTTCCAAGATTATGCTAATCCTTTTATTTATATTATTAGCTACACATTGTCAAATTCTGATTAACAAACTTTAAGCTAGTCTAATCCTTGAGCTACCTTCCAACATTTCTTTTGACATCTGACTTGGTTTGTTGGTGGATATTGGTTCAATGAAAAACGACTTAGGTAACAAAGAAATTTACAATTCTTTTATCATATTCCTTAATGTTACATTTACCATTTCTTGCCAAAAAATTGAATAGGCCAATGCATCTCTAGTTTCCTGATGGAATTCAAACAACTTGGATGGTTTTATTCCTTTGACATCAAATTATGAGTTTACCTTATCAAGAACCTGTCTATATTTCAATATTACTTGTTCAAATTGTAATTTCGTAGAACGCTTTTCATACAGTACTTGATCCAACATAATTGATTCAATCTCAAAATCAATAGGCTCTTCTCGAGTCAATTCTTCAACAATAGACTATCTTTCAAGCACTTACTTGTCAACCTAGTCTGGCACATTCAATATTTCATCAAGGTCAACAATCTCGATCACTTGAATATTAACATCCTTGGGTATATCATGGGTATTCCCTTGCATGTTTCTTATTTTTTACTTTGATCTTACTTCAATAGCATGAGCCTTTTCCAAATTACACTTGGGTTGATTTCTATCACCATCTATGCCATTTCTCCTTGGTTCCTTTCTTGCAAATTAACTTCTGTAGAAGTATACATTGATATTGTTGTGGGGTAGAACTAGCACTTGCAACAAAATGTCCATGTTGTTTATACTACATATTGGTAATGTGTAGAGCACTAATGTGCTCATGAAAAACTTGAGGGATATCAGGAAAATTTTTATTGCCTCCTCCACCTTCTGTTTGTCTTGGTCCAAAGAGTGCACCATATCTAATAGAATTAAGATGGGTCATAAAAACAATTCCAGGGTCAAACCCTTAATTACTTCTAATCCATTCAATTTAAAAATATCAATATAAGTAGTATATTCATCAATGTTAGAAATACTCTTGATACTTAAGTTACCAAGTCTAATAGGAAAAAGTATCAATTATTTATTTCTCTTTTCATCAAAGAAAGGTTCCTAATGCAGAAATTGTCAACACAATTCTGCCAAGGAAAAAATTATCACAAACATAAATTGGAAGAACTAGGGACTTCCCCATAAATTCAAGCAACCGAATCAATGAAAATTTTTCTTCTACTTGAAAAATTCCCTTCCCTTCTAAAAATGTCAGGGCTTTAGAGGACCATATGCTAGCTGAAGGACAACCCAAAATTTTATTGCATTCTACAAGGAAGAAATTATGTATTGGATAGAAATGGAATTGAGTTTTGTGTTTCCAAAGCAACGAGTACTACTAGGTCAAAGTCGAAATATAAGTGTCGTGACCTTGGCATGTATTTGAAGGCATTACAATAGATGATAGTATAAACTTGGTATAAAGCCAATAAAACTTCTTTGTTTGAGTGAAATTCCCAATTCAATGCGAAATTACAACAAAAATCATATGAGTGCTGTCAAAAATGGCTTCCTCATGGACATAATGATGTGTAACATAAATAAAATATCTAGGAACAAAACTATTGGACTTTTGACCATAATTCTTGCAAACAACCAATCAATTTCTTTATATGAACTATCTAACATGCATACCTCAATTTTGTTGGCGTTAACCGATTCTTTGGCACGCATTTTTAACAATTTATTGAGAATAACTTTTCCCTTGTTGTGATTAATGAGGAATGCATCAACCTATGCAATCTTGAAGACTTGATTGACCTTGGGAAGCCAAAGCATATTCTTGAATAAACTACAAGTTAGGTAATTAGGAGTTCTACTAGCGTATTTGAGTTGTATGTCTCTTTCTACTATCAAATTTATTAGGACACTAGGAAACCAACTCTAAAAACTAAAGACTTCAAGCATGTACAAAATTTGTATAATGCTAAGGTCCAGGCCTGGTTGTTACTATTTCATTTTGGGTTGAGTCTTGAGTACCATCAATAAGAAACATACCATTTGGAAATCATGATCTTATCACCCAAGTGTATTAACAACAACCATACAAAAAGCCTCATTCTATTTTGCATCTTCCTTTGATACTTATTAATAATATTCAACAAGCCAATGAACTAAAATATGGTTAATTGAGAACATTGGTGGTATTAAGTATATTATCAACCTTTTTGTGTAAATACATGCAAGGAAAGGTGGCTCATAGATAACAACTACTACTTTGATTTGAGAGGTTGGCTACATCTCAATGAAAAATGTGTCTTATACATTACAAGAGGAAACTATGATTGTGTAAAGTATGCATTGGCTATGATAATTTAATACGTCTCGAAAAAGGAAGTGGAAATTTAATGAAGGCAAGATGTGGGATTCGGAATGTGGTTATGGGATAGTCTTAGGAAATACCTCTCACACCCACATATAAAAGGAGCAATTAACTACAAAAAATGGCTAAGTATGAAGCTTTGTAGGTTTCTTCGAGTTATGCGACAGAAATTCATGCAAGATTTGGAATGTGGGGAGTAAGTGAGAAAAATGTATCCCACGACCCACATAGAAGCAAGAATGGATAATTATAAAAGTCGATGCCAATTATAGGCTATGAAAAATTGGATGCAAGTTGCAGAATGTATGATATGGGTGTTGGATAAGTAGAGGAAAAGAGAACCCACAACTTGCATACACAAAACACGCATAAGTTGTGAAAATATTTTGGGTTTTGAACTATGCTAGAAGTAGATGGATAAAAGTAAGGCCCATAAATTGCATATAAAACAAAATGAACCAGTGTTAATAAAGGAATATCACTAGTTATAGTATAGGGTTAAGAAACATTGAATATAATTTCTAAGTGAATGTTAGTCAACGATGTACTCCCACTAATGTTTAGATTATTGAAGGGAGGTATCATGCCTTGAGAAGAACCCAACATATTTGGCAGGGGATGTGATGTCTTAATGGTTGCGAAAGTGACACTACCTACTACTGATAAAGATAAGATGACACCAAATTTTTTTGGAGTTAAGAATAGTGGCACGTCCATAATGAATTCCATATTGGTTGGCACCATATGATGAGGGAGGAGATCCTAATGAGCACTATATGGGTCGGTGCCATATGACATAGAGGGTAGTCAATTATGTAGTGTTGCTTGATAGATCTTATTAAAACATCTGTTGTATGAGAGACCCTTGGTTTCTTGCATTCAAAAGGTTAAGGATGAGGAGTGTCAGGGATGATCAGGTATAATTTCTTGACTAGGTGTAGAATCATATCAAATAATTGTGCTTTAGTGATTACTTCTTTTTTGGTATGTAGCATAGTGGTAACCACATCTTTGGAAATCAAAGGCAACAAAGATCTTAGAAACTATTTCAGGAGTAATTTATCATGGACATGAATTTTACACATATTGTGCCATCTATGCCACTTATAGATATGGTATGTGATGTGAATGAAAGTGGTTTGTTAATAATCTAAAAGGATCTCCACTCCCAAGTCATGAAAAATTGGGAACTAGAAATAACACATACAAGAATTTATTAGAGATGAAAATGTGGCATGAATACCCATGGGTTCATAGACATTGATCCAGGTGGATATTGGTGGCCACATACCTATTCAACCTAGACCTCCAGTCGGTTTCATATGTTTCCTTGTTTATTTCAGCATTTACTATTTTTAGCAATTTTTCGGGTCTTGAACTTCCGGAGCGGTTTTGACCCCTTAATCGGCATTTTTTTGAGGTCCACAATAGGCTTATTGTTATTGGCAAGGGCCTACCACAAATCCTATAGTACTTAGAGAGACCTTTCTAACAATTTATCGTAGGTGCTAAACGGAGATAATATGACCAAGTTATGACCCTAGGAATTTGGCTGCCCAACTAACCCTAATGGAGCCCACAAACTCTTGGTGTTCCATCTCCTGGGGTTAGGGTTTTGGTTGTTTAGGGTTTTCCCTTGTTGTTTAATAATAAATATGCCCTTGACCCTAATTATAACACAGTTCAGAGGCATGTAGCCATCACATCTCTTCTCAGAGATAAGCTACCATCGCTTGACCTACTTTATTTCCATTATGTTTGTACGCATATTTCAGTATTTTGATATTAATGAAATGAAGTATTATTTTTATTTCATATATGTATATATGGTTATATATGTAATTTGTTGCATTCCTATTTAAGTTCAGATCAGTGGTATCAAAGTGGTCTTCTCTTTCTCTATTTTTCTTTGCATGTCCCCAACAAGGTCAAGATATAAGGAGTTAGGGCTCGAACTGGTTGAACCTTTGCAAGACCATCCTCGCAACCCCAAAGGCCTCCCATGGCAAAAGAAATGAAAGATGAGGGGGCAAGAGATCCTTTCAAAATGTTGCTCGAGCAAGCCCTTCAGAGATAGAGGAATGCAATTATGGATAACTTTTCCGAGATCCTTCGACGGCTACCCATAGGCGATGCATGTTCATCCAACAACCACTCTAGAGGCACCACTCCTTTTAAGGTACAAGTTAACTTTGATATTCCCATATTTGAGATCCAGATAGATGAAGATGTCATAGACAAATGGTTAAATCTTTTGGAAGGATATTTTTCAGTTAATGATTTTTCCAATCGAGAAAATATTACTTTTGCACTTCTCAAATTCGCCCCACGCGTCAAGGATTGGTAGGAAACCTACTGTGAACAAAAGGACAAGAGGGAATCCTCAATATTTTCAGCTACACCCACTTGGGATTCTTTCTGAGATGCCATCGAGGAACAATATTACCCGGTCGGGAGCTATGAAGATAAAGACATCAAGTGGACCACGCTATTGCATGGAAGGGACCAAGATGTGTCGAAGTTCACAAATTTTTTCCATACTCTTCGTATGAATCTAGGTATCAAGGATTCTAAGTGGAATTTGGTACTCAAGTATTGCAGCTATCTACATAAGTACATCAAAGACGAGATGGAGTTACTGGACATCTCCTCACGTAGCATGGTGTAGATTGAGCAAAAGTTTAAACAGAAGAAGTGAGACTTTGGATCTGTGAATATGAAGCAAGGAAGAGGTGCCCCCAAAACTTAGAGCAAAGGAAAAAGCCAATGAGGGGCGACCTAGGACAACACGCTAAAGTCGCAAGCAAAGAAAAACACCATGAAGATAAAGAAGGATACGGGAAAATGGTGTGAGTTCCATAAGATCTCCACTCACAAGACAAGTGAGTGTCGAGCCAAGCACTCATTGGTGACTGAGTTGAAGGCTTCTAAATCAGATGCATGTTCCAACTCTAAGTCAAAACCTAAAAAGGGGAATGACCAAGGGAAGCAGATCTTTGATGTGAAGCCTATTGCTACCATGGCCACTACCAAGATCCAGAAGAATGAGCATGAAGATCCAAAGGAGGGGGAACGCCTCTTCCACACATAGATGTGGGTGAAAAGTTCTCCGTCGCAGTTCATTGTCAACAATAGGAACCAAAAGAATCTCATTTCAGCATAGGTTGTGAAGTTGTTGGGCCTCCTAACTACAACACCTCCATAATCATACACCATTGGGTGGCTTCACCAAGGACAAGATCTATGCATCAGCTAACAATCTCGCCTTCCCTATAGCATCAAGCCCTTCACGGATGAGGTATTGTGTTATGTTGCTCCTCTTGAATTTTGTGATGTATTATTAGGAAAACCATACTTTTGGAAGCGACATGTTGTATGTGAGTCTAGACCTCCCTTTGTTATTATTACTTTTGGAAATAAGTTATACAGGATACCAGAGGTAGCCCTGGCTACCACCATCTCTTTGATCATTGCAAAGAAATGCAATAAGATCATTTCCTAAACCAGGAAAAAAAATTTCCTTATGGTTCAGCCTCATTACAAGATGAAGGTTGTGGCCACAGCTTCCAAACAAGGCTCCTCTGCATAGAATCAGCAAATGGACAAGGTCATGGAGGAGTATAGGGACATTGTTGCCTCACCGACAGGGGTACCTCTACACTATCAGGTTAGGCACGCCATCAATCTGACCCCGAGCACGTCACTACCCAATGGACCAATCTATCAATGCTCTATTCTAGAGAATGACAAGATCAAGAGGTAGATTCAGTAGTTGTTGCAGAAAGGGCATATCAGAACAAGCTCATCACCCAGTGGGAGCCCGATTGTATTGGTACAGAAGAAGCACGGGACTTGGAGACTCTATATTGACTATGGGCATTGAACAATGTCAATATATAGAATAGGACCCAATCCCATAGATTGATGACCTTCTGGACTACCTAAAGGGGGACAAATATTTTAGCAATATTGACTTGAAGTTCAGTTATCACCAGGTGCCTATCGAACCCTCTGATGTGTGGAATACTACCTTGAAATCCAAGGAGGGCCTTTTCAAATGGTTGGTCATGCCTTTTGGGATGACAAATGCCCCCACAACCTTCATGATATTAGTGGATGACATCTTGCTACCCTTCACCAATGCATTCATGGTGGTGTATTTAGATGACATCTTGATCTTCTCCCAGAGTTGGGAGGAGCACCTCCACCATATTCGTTGGGTCCCTCAAACACTGTGACAACACAAGTTGTGCACTAATTTGGAGAAATATACTTTTGGCATGACCCAAGTTCAATATCGGGGGTACATCATTGATGAGAAGGGTGTACATTTGGACCCATCCAAGATACAATTCATTCGTGATTGGTCAGCCCCAACCACTCTAACAAAGCTCCACAGCTTTCTAGCTCTTGCCACTTTATATTGCAGGTTCGTGTTGGGTTTATCTCATATCACTTAGCCTTTAAGTCAAGTCACCAAGGGCAGAGTGAAAGAAAAAAAAATTGGCTTGAAACCCAACAGAAGGCGTTTGTTGAGTTGAAGCATCACCTCTATTCTACACTAGTTCTCACATTACCAGACCTGCAGCAACCATTTAACATTGAGACAGATGCCTCTGATTATGCTATTGGTGCAGTTCTTACTCAGCAAGGGCATCCAATGGTGTACCACAGTGAGACACTTTCATACACAATCCAAAAGTATCCACTTAGGACAAATAAATGTATTCCATTATGCAGGCTTTCCGTTAATGGAAGCATTACATTTTGGGAAAGGAAACGGTCATCCACATAGACCACCGACCCCTGCAGTTCATACAGACATAAGGGAAGTTGCAGAACGATCACCATCAAAAATGGTCCACATACCTAAAACAGTTCCATTTGAACATTAAGTATAAGAATGGCAGCACAAATAATGTTGCAGACTTCCTCAACTGACCACCCGTCATGGAATTGATCACTGTGCTCGACTCTTGTGGGCACAAAACTTTGGGGTGGCCACATCTCTATAAGAGTGATCCAGAATTTGGCAACACATACTAGACACGCCTAGAAGGTAAGCAAGTTCCAAATTTTCACCTCCAGGATGCATTGTTATGCCACCTGGGACACATTTGTGTTCCTTCAAGAGAGTGTGGGAAGACGATTTGGGAGGCACACTACAGTCGGGTCACTAGACATTTCGAAGTGGAGAAAATAGTGGCAGTATTTCAGAAGTATTTTTACTGGTCAAAACTTCATCACGATGTTGGGAAGTACATTAGATCCTACATCACCTGTGTCATTTCCAAACAAACCATCAAGAAGCAAGGCCTATATACTCCTCTCCCTACTCCTAGTCGACCTTGGGAATCCATCTCTATGGATTACATGTTGGGCCTTCCTTCTACTAAGCACGGAAATGACTGTTTTTTCGTGGTCATCGATACATTCTCTAAGATGGCCATCATGGTGACCTACAAGAAGAGTATCACAAAAAAGTCCACTACTAAGTTATTCTTTGAGGAGTATGGGTACACTTTGGGATCCCACGGTTCATTATATCATATCGAGACAGCAGATTCCAAGTTCATTTTGGTCAAGTCTTTGGTCGATGTTGGATACCAAACTTACTATTTCCACGACATTCCACCCCCAAACTGATGGCAAAACAAAGGTCGTCAACAGGATGATCATACACATTTTGCACATGTACAACTTGAAGCATCCATGCACATGGGATGAAATCCTCCCTTATGTCCAGCACAGCTACAAAAGAGCTCTCCATAGTTCAATGGTCCTCAAACCCTTTAGGGTAGGGTTGGGATTTCAACCATTATGTCCCATTTATGTAGCCATACCATTTGCAGCTACTCAGAAATATTTGGCTCACATCCAAACTAAATTTGACACGGCTAACAGCTTCATTAAGCACATTCAACACATCTTCCAGCAATTCCATGGTATATTGGACATATCCAATGCTAAGTACAAGTAGCGCCATGATCAGCATCGAGTGTAGCACAAGTTCTAGGTGGGTGACAAAGTTTGGTTACATTTGCAATAGGAGCGTCTTGCTAGACCTCATCACAAGATTCCCTTGCTCCGATATGGACCATACACCATCACCAAGGTTGTAGGTGAAAATTCCTTTGAGCTCAATATCCCATTGTTCCTTGGTTTTCACCCATTGTTCAATGTAGATTGTCTTCGTCCATACTTTCCACCATTGTTGGACACATCCGACATTGTAGAACAACTCACACCAATAGAGCTAAACCTAGAGTGCATGGAACAAGACACAATTGATCAGATCATGGACACATAGATCAAGAACAATCATCAGTACATGATCCATCTATATCGAGTTTTCAAAGCATGCCAACTCCCTTACCAGGGCAAGTGGTTCACCAAGGACTAGGTTCAACAGAAATTTGCTCACCTCATGGAAGCTCTGCACGCAATGGGGACCATTGCTTCCTAAGGAGGGAGGACTAATCTAGGTGGATATTGGTGGCCACCTACCTATTCCACCTAGACCTCCAATCGATTTCATCTATTTCCTTGTTTATTTCAACATTTACTGTTTTTAGCAATTTTTCAGGTCCTGAATTTCCAGAGCAGTTTTGACCCCTTAAACAACATGTTTTTGAGGTCTGCAGAAGGCCCATAACCATAGGCTTGTCCATAGTTAGGGGAATATCAAAAATTCTATAGTACTCGGAGAGACCTTTCCAACAAGGTATCATACACGCCAAATAGAGATAATATGACCAAGTTACGACCCCAGGAATTTGGATGCCCAATTAACCCCAACAGGGCCCACAAACTCTTGGCATTCCATCTCCTAGGGTTAGGGTTTTGGCTGTTTATAGTTTTCCCTTGTTTTTCAATAATAAATAAGCCCTTGAGCCTCATTTTAACATAGTTTAGTGCCATGTAGCCATCACATCTCTTCCCAGAGATAAGCTACCATCACCCGAGCTAGTTTATTTCCATTTCGTTTGTAAGCATATTCCAGTATTTTATATTAATGAAATGAAGTGTTATTTCTATTGCATCTTTGTATTTATGGTTATATCTGTAATTTTTTGCGTTCATGTTTAAGTTCAGATCAGACATACAACTTGGTTCCTAGTGCAACCAAGCTTCTCCAAAAGAGTCTTAACCAAACAGAGTCCTCCATTATGTTATTAGAGGAGCAGTATAAGTGGAAATTCATGACATTCTTTCAAATTTAGAAATGTAAAAAGGTAACTTTGTTAGCATAGTAGGCCAAGTGGCTATGTGTAGGACTGTATCATTGGCTAAATTTTATAAGTTCAAGTAGATTTAGAAATGTCATGATTGGCATAATAGTGTCATATGCAAGATTTTTATATGGGTTTTGGACATTCCCAGCTGCATTTTGATTTTGGATGTTCCCAACCATTCGATTGGATTGGTTATGAAGGAGAGTAATAGAAATAGGATTTCTTAAAAAGGATGATCCAAGTAGGGTTGATCCTAAAAGAGAGGAAAATATATATATTATGTGGCATTTTAAAAATACAATCTAGACAATTACCCAAACATTTTAGAGACCAGGGTTTTCACTTTGTGGTAGGATGAAGGGGTTGAAGGTGACTAACCCCTGCAGTGAATGCGAAGGATTTTTACTTCAAAATGTTCATGGCCAAAAGTGGTTTTTTGGGTGGTTTCCTCCAAACTTTTTTATCAGTAACCAATTAGGCTTATACACAGTGGTTAGATGGAATACCTCATGGCTTATTCTTCTGACCCCTATGAATCCACCCAGATATGGGACAACCTTCCAACTTAGTTTCATTATTTGGAGGATAGGGGTAGAGATTTCCTCTTATCGAAGCTAGATGGATGTCACATCAAGGGGGTTGTCACTAATATGTCCCAGCCTCGGTCATTATCCATGTTTGGAATTATTTAGAAGTCTATTTCCATTTCCTTATACACATGCCCTGGAGGCATCAATGAAGCTAGCAAGTTGCAGAAATCATGTGGCGCTAGATACAGGGCCTTTGCGCCAATAGGGAACAATATTTTGCCTCTTCATTGCTCGTGGATGTGGGTGTGTATTTTGGAATTGGAAGATATACTATGGAATATATGTGATAAATTAGGGATTCTTCACCCATGCGAGCCAAGAAACTTCAGAGTCGATGTTTCAGAGCATGGAAAGGAAATATGTACCCTATGAGTCTAGTGAATTTGGATGCAAACTAGAGGATATATCTTTCGGAATATTTTATTTCATTTTTCTCATTGGAAGCCCAAGAAGTGATGAACCAAATGTGTTAGTACCAAGCAGTGTGGAAAGGGGCCCTCGGAAAAAAAAAAACCCTAACCATAAGACTTTGGTAGAAACCCAGGGAGCCTCAGAAAATTACTATGGCCATGTTTATTCTTAAAACAAGAGAAAAAGAATTGATACATGAAGATAAAGTGTGACAAACCTCTTGGGGAGGATGTTCAATTTCCTAAGGTAGTGTGAATAGCATAACTAGTTGTGGTGAGTAGAGCAAGGGGGAGGATATTTTCAGTTAAAGTCCTCCAAGATTGGGTCAGCAGCGAAAGGGGTAATATTTTGGAAGAAACGATAATTTACCTCACTCAAGGATGGTTTATGTTTCATTTTAGCTCGGCAAAAGCAAATTCCTTGGTTTTGGGGAGAAATTGAAGCATTAAGTCGACATTGTTATGTTGAAAAGGTGGATGCCTTTGTTCGATGCCAGTGAGGAAAGGCTTGATTATGCTCCAATTTGGGTTAGGTTTCCAAGATTACCATTACAATATTGGTTGATAGATGATTTTCGATCCATTGGGTAAATCAAGGGAATTTTAAGAAGTAGACATGCCCTTCCTATCCATGGGAAACATGTAACTTGCCCGAATACAGGTAAAATTGGAGCCCCGTGAAGGTCTCTATGCGGAACTCGAAACAAGATATCTTGTACTATCCAACCATCAAATCTTGGACTATGAATGGATCCTCTCCAAATGTAGAAGGTTCCATCAACATGGCATTTAGTATGGGATTTCTCCCTCCCTTTCACAACCCAAACGGTCTCTGCAAAACATTGGTTGGGCTGAAAAAATGGGTTGCAAACAGAGGACCTGACGAATATGGATGATATGATTCCTCCACTCAGATAGTCAAAGCATGATTTTCCTATGACATAATCTCAATATTTGGTTTCCTTCAAAGTCGAAGGTTGTAGGATACCAAAATGGACACATCACCAGTGGAAAAAGCACATTCGTATGTTTGTCCTTCTCCTGTGGTCATTCCTCAGGGTACTTTTTCTCTCTCTCCCTTTGCATAGAATCCAATTATTTCCTATTTAGGATTAGATATGATAACAACCTCCTTTATCCCCTCTCATCACATGGCTCCTCTCCCCACTTGATTGTTTCTTCTCAAGTGCCATGTTTGTGTCCCTCTATTTCTCCAACTTGTCCCTTACCAAGGGTTTCACTATCCTCTGCATAGTAAGACACCTCTAAATCCTTTTACCATTACAATATTTTGCCTAGAAATCCTAAAGGAGAATATTCACAATGTTTTGGAGGATTGGATCCCTCTTCCCTGCCCAAGCCTGGTGCCCGATCAAGGGGACGCAAATCGCACTTGTCAAAAGCACAATTGAAAGTCATATAGGACATAGGTGCAAGAAAATGGTTATCGATAAATGGAGCGCTTAGAGAAAAGAGAACCCTAGGTGGTGTTTCCTAATGATAATCCTATCCTTTAACTTTTTGGGTTTGGTCACCCATCTAAAAAATTATCCCTGAGATGATTGGTTTCTTCACATGTTCTAGATATTTTATTTCTCAAAGAAACATTGGGAGAGGATAAAATATTATAGAGGTGTTGGAAACTCTTTTTCCTGGGTGGCTTTTTATATGTTTAGATGCTAAAGGAAGATCTAAAGGACTTGTTATCAATTTAATCTCAATAATATCAAAATACTCACTTCATGGGGCTCTGATTTGACCTTGGGAGCATAAGTATTTTCTAAAAAACTAGGGATGGACCTTCTAGTAATAAATATTTATGGTCCTTGTCAAGATAGAGTTCCTTTTTTGGAAAAACATATGAGAAAATCCTTTATGTCAGCAAGAAATCTCAATGGTATGGGAGATTTAAACTTTTTGTTGGGGGCATATAAAGTTTCGGGTCCTCATGCCAAGCCAGATCCCTTTCCATTTTTTTCTCACACGTCCTTGTGGGTAACAAAATCCTTGATGTGGACTTGATAAAAATTAAACCTAGCTAGATGAGCATACAGATAGGAGATGTTATGGTCACAAAATGCCTAGATCATTTTCTCCTGGAAAATCCCTCGATGGATATGATTCCTCTATTTGGGCAATGGGTAGGGAATGGAGGAGAATCTGATGATCACCCAATTCTTTTAGAACTTAAAGGAACTGTGTTTAAGCTAGAAATCCATTTCAAGTTTAATGCCTCTTGGAAGGATGAAAAATTTCTCAAACTGGCCTTGGGAAAGATGGATCCCTTTCAATCCAAATTTAGGAGTCCCAATTGTTGCTTACTTTGTAGAAAACTTGGTGAACATTAAAAGAGAAACCCTATAATGGTCCATCCTCAAAAGACATAGAGAGGAAGAGGAACTTGTATCTGTGGAAGAATAACTAAGAGCTTTGGATGACTCAAAGGGTGAGTTTTTTGCAACAAAAATCATCAAGCAAAGAATCCAATAGCTTGAAGTAATAAGAGGAAGGATACTAGAAGAGAAGGAGGCCCTTTGGTGGCTAAAAATAAAAGCAGTTTGGTTGGAAAGCAAGGAAAAAAATACCAAAATTTGCAAAGGGGAGAAAATTTTCCAACACTGTTTGGGCTCTTACTAATCAAGAGGTGGTAAATGCCACTACTTTTGATGAGATATATAGGTTGTGAAAGAATCACTTCAGCAATTTATTCAAAATGCCAGTTGAAGCCTCAATAGTCAAAGTGGTTCAACTAGCCTAGGCCTTCCATCGTTTTGCAGATGACGAGGATAATCTTCAATTAATGGAACCAGTCACTGATAATGAGCTACAAGGGGTTCTTAATAGCACTTAGAAAGATAAGAGCCCAAGGCCATATGGTTAGTTGGTGGAATTTTCTGGGTCTATGTGACATCATTGGGGGTGATCTACTTAGAGTTGTAGAGGGCTCAAGATAAACTAGCTGGATGTTGGTATCCTTCAATACAACCTTTATAGCCCTCATTCCTAAAAATATATGATCCCTAAATTTGATGATTTCTAACCATCTCCTTATGAACTTTCTTTTGTAAGATGATTGCTAAGGTCATATCCTGTCGATTCAAGTCGATTTTATCTTATAGTGTTTCCATGGAAAAGTTCAAGTTTCTAGAAGTTTGACAGATCCATGAAGTTATCGGGGTAGCACGGAAAGGCCTACATAGTTTGAAAACTAGAAACATGAAAGGTATTGTGCTCAAAATTGACCTGTCCAAAGCATATGATAAAGTCAGTTGGTTATATTTACACCTAATTCTTTCTCGCATAGGATTTGAGGTTTCCTTCATAAATTTGATAATGGGTTGTATCCCTTCAGTGTCCTTTGTGGTCATCATTGTTGGGTTGACCTCTTCCTTCCTCTATGCATAATGTGGGATTTTCCAAGGATGCACTCTCTCCCCTCTATTGTTTATACTGGTGGTTGAAGGTTTAAGTAGGATTTTGTTCGAGGAAAAAAGGAGAGGGACCTTAAAAGGAATTGTGGTGGTTGAAGACCTAGTAGTCACACATTTTATTTTTATAGATGATATATTATTGTTTGGTGATGGCTCTAGGTGGCATAAGGTTTCAATCAAAGTGTTGACAATGCTAGACCCGCCAACATGTCAGGGGATCTCCCCGGTAAAAATCCCCAACTAGACCTCAGACTGTTTGGTGTAGGAGTCCCAGCGGTGGGTAGTACAGTATCACCTTGACCGTGGTTGCGTGCAGAGGTGAGTAAGATGTCCTTGTCGGTAGCAAGGGTGTAACATGCACAGCAAGTTAGGGGAGGTGCATGAAAGGTTCTAACACACAGAACAGGGGAATGAGTGCACCCCTTAGAAACCTGTGATAGCACGCAACTTGGAAGGGAACATAGGAACAACAAGACATCATAAGCTAGAAAGCAGGTTAGCCAATGATCCAAAGTGATGGTTATACCAACATCACATTTTGATAAGATCCATACAAACATATACAAAAAAGTCCATACATACATGCATAAATAAAAACTACATATATCATTAGAGTAACCAAGACAGCCAAACTACGATAACAACATATGCATGAAACGTGTTGGCTCTATTATATTAAGAAAGTGAAAGGTCAAATCATACATGCAACCATGACCAACCACTAGTCCTGACAGCAGAACATTATAGTCATTGCCGCCTACTCCTCCAAAGAGATATACTAGCTCTACACTGTGGAGAAATCAAGGCTCGTTACAATACACTCCAAGCTTTCTCTAAGATACACCTATAGGGAGCTTGGCTCCCAAAAGCCTATACAAGCTCCCAAAAGCCTATACAATGAGTTATGAGGTTCTATAAATAGAAAAGGCTGGGGTGACCCTTGACATTCCCCTTTGTGACTCTTCACCTACCCTCATGACCCTTCAACTACTACATGACTGTTACATTCTACTATCGACACTTGGTCTTTCACTTTTACAATATGTTACATTACAATATGCACATGTACCCATGTGAGACAAAATAGGCTTGAGAAATCCATGCAAAATATCACTAAGACTCAGAAATTTGTGGGAAGACCAAATCTTCGACATCCTTGCGATGATCAACGATGGCGAACTCATGCCAAGCTTGGTAGTCCGTTATGGTGTATACATGCTCAATGGTGACATCCTGCTGAAAGCGAACTCTTGCCTCCATTGCATCTAGGTACACTGATTTGGCACCACTTTCTAACTCATTTGATAACATGCGCATCATAGTCTTAAGTGTAGCCAGATCAGCAACATACTGATGCATAGTGTCTATGTTGATCTCCAAGTCTGTGTTGGTGGCTATGCGCATCAACTCATCAAAGTACATGTCCAGCTCTAGTCAGACTTGGTTCTTTGTCTTTGCCTCGATGAGTGTTCCAATAGATGGGATTGTGTGTGTGCGCACAATGACATCCATGCTTCTGAACACTCGTGCATGTGAAGCCTGCAAACTGGTGATAAGCTACGGGAGTTCCTCATAGTTCTGAATCTGACTCTGAATGTGTGCCTTCAACTCTACTGCCTTTGGCTATAATTGAGATGGATGGTAAGCTTTGTGATCAAGTTATTTCTATTTTGATTGGCCCTGGATCTAATTACGGCTATGTTAGTCCTGACTTGGTGGATAAGTGTGGTTTGAATAACGAATTGCATGGAGAGTCTTGGTTAGTGTAGTTGGCTACAGGTACAAAGAAGTGAGTTCATCATTGTGTAAGAGCTTGTGAATTTGATTTAAATGGTATGCCTATTAACACATTTGAATGTGTTACCATTGGGATCATACATTATATTACTGGACGTGGATTAGTTGTATCTACATAGAACCAATGTTGACTGTTATGACAAAGTTATTGAGCGTGTTGATGACAATGGAGAATCAAGAGTCTTGCAAGGTAAGAAGAAAGCCACATCAGTTAGAATGGTGAAAACTATGCAAGAAAAGCGTAGCCATAGAAAGGGTGTAATTTATTTGTAGTACACATTTCTAGTGATAAGGGTAAGGAGGTTGAGGATGCAGATGTGTTGAGTAGATACCTAGCATTGCAGCAGTTTCAGGATGTATTTTCTGAGGACATTATAGAGTTTCCACCTCACAGGGAGGTAGACTTTTCTATTGAGTTAGTTTCAGGGGCAGCTCCAGCATCAAAAGCAACTTACAGGATGATCACACCTGAGTTGCTTGAGTTAAAGTTGCAGTTGAAGGAAATGTTGGACAAGGGCATTATGCTAAGTGTATCACCTTGGGGCGCATCGGCCTTGTTTGTGAGGAAGAAAGATGGTACTCTTAAATTGTGCATTGATTACAGATAGTTGAACAAACGACTATCAAGAACATATACCCTTTGCCGAGGATTGATGACTTGTTCAATCAGCTGAAGGGAGTAGAAGTGTTCTCGAAGATTGACTTGATATCTGATACCATCTGGTACACATCAAAGAAGAGGACATTTACAAGTATGTGTCCATGACCAAGTATGGGCATTATGAGTTTGTAGTTGTTCCATTTGGCTTAAACAGTTCTCCTGCTACATTCATGTGTTTGATGAATAGTGTGTTGCATCCATATTTCAATAAGTTTTTTATTATGTTCATTAATGATATACTGGTAGATTCTAAAAATGAAAAAGAGCATGTTGAGCATTTAGCAGCAGTGTTGAGGTTTTTGAGGGAGCATCAGTTGTATGCTAAGCTAAGTGTAGTTTCTTTCAGACAGAGGTACATTACTTGGGGCATGTCGTCTCCAAGGAAGGCATTGTAGATCCAAAAATGATAAGAGCCATCATGGAGTGGGTATATCCTAAAAAAGTGGATAAGGTAATATCCTTCATGGGTTTGTCAGGTTACTACAGGAGGTTCATCAGGAACTTTTCGCAGATTGCTTATCCCATTACATCCTTGCATGGGAAAGGTAAGAAGTTTGAATGGACTGATGAGTGTGAAGCTAGCTTTGAGCAACTTAAGAAGTTGATGATGCATGCACCAATACTATAGATTGCATATACGGACAAAGAGTTTGTGGTATGCACATATGCTTGCAAGAGAGGGCTTAGTGGAGTCCTTATGCAGGATGGACAGGTTGTATGCTATGAGTCCCAGAAACTAAACAAGCATGAGTGGAACTACCCGACACATGATCTTGAGTTAGCAATGATTATACATGCACTGAAGAAGTGGAGGCACTATCTTCTTGGCAGGCAGTTTGTGCTTATGAGTGATCACATTGGGTTGAGATACTTGTTTGACCAGCTGAATCTGAATTCCAGGCATGCTAGATGGTTGGCCATGATCAATGAGTTTGACTTTGAGATCAAGTACATCAAAGGTAAAGAGAACAGAGTGGCAGATGCTTTTAGTAGATGGGTATAAGTAAATCACTTTCTAGTTGTGAGCTCCTATGGGACAGATATACAGGATAGGGTCTTGCAAGAAATATAGTAGGATTTCAGGTATATGGAGATTGTGCACAAGTTGCAGCAGGGTGATGGTACAGGTACATGTGGAGGTACAGGTACATGTAGTGGTATAGGTATAGGTGGCAGTATAGGTACAGGTAGTGGTACAGGACTTGGACTATTGTCTTACAGCAGATGAATTAGTCAGGTTCCGAGACATGATATATGTGTCAGATGACAGTGATCTCAAGAAGATGATATTGAGGAATATTCATGAAAAACTGTATTCAAGTCACCCAGGTTATCAGAAGACACTGACTGCAGTGAAGAGATATTATTATTGGCCGAATTTGAAGAGGGATGTAGCAAATTTTGTGGCGAGATTCTTTGATTTTCAGTGAGTGAAGGCAAAGTGTAAACATCAAGGTGGTCTGCTACATCCGATTGTGATTCCAGAATGGAAATGGGAGGTCATTTCCATGGACTTCGTCACAGGGTTGTCAAAGACAGTGAAGCAGCATGATTCCATCATGCTCATTGTGGACAGGTTAACAATGGTTGCACACTTCATTCCGGTGAAGTCTATGTTCTCATCTGGTGATGTGGCACAGGTATTCATGATAGATGTGGTTAGACTACATGGTGTTCCAAATAATATTGTGTCAAACAGGGATCTAAAGTTCACTTCCTAGTTTTGGAAGGATTTATTTGCAGGTTTTGGCACAGAGTTGGCCTTCAGCACATCTTATCATCCGAGGACAGATGGACAAACATAGAGGGTCAACAAGATATTAGAGGGCATGTTGAGGATGTATGTGATGCATCAGCAAAGGAAGTGGGAAGAGTATCTCCCTTTGCTAGAGTTCAAATACAACAACGGTTATCAAGAGTCACTAAGGATGAGTCTTTTTTAGGCATTGTATGGGCAAAGTTGTAACACTTCCATTAGTTGGAGTGATCCGGTTAGCAGAGTATTGATTTGACCAGGTATGTTGGCAGACGTGAAATAGGAAATGTAGGTGATCAAGAAAAATCTTAAGGCAGCACAGGATAGGCAGAAGAGCTATGCTGATAGGAATAGGTTTTCCAAGGAGTTCCAAGTTGGTGAACAGGTATACTTGTGCATCAAACCAAAGAAGAGCTCCTTGTGGATTGGATCATGTGACAAATTGGCAACACGATTTTGTAGACCCTTTAGTATCATTGAGAGCATTGGGTCAGTAGCCTATCGAATTGCACTACCTCTGACAGTGAAAGTCCATGATGTTTTCCATGTATCTTTGCTTAAGAAGTATGTTAAGGATGTTGATCATGTGATTGACTAGTTTGTATTACGAGTGGAACCAGATGGAGAATTCTAGCCGAAGCCTCTGTTTATATTGCAGAAAAAGGTGTTCATGCTCCGGAACCAAGCAATCGAGCAAGTTAAAGTGCAATGGAAGCACTTTGGGCCTGATGAAGCTACATAGGAGATGGTGGATCATATGCGGGTTATGTATCCTTCCTTGTTTGCCGGATGAGGCAAAGCAGCTTGACATGGTGGTTTGGCATTTTCTTATGGTGGTTTGGTATTTGCTTATGGTGGTTTGGAATTTGCTTCTAGTGGTTTAGTATATGCTTTATGATGGTTTGATATATGTTATATGATGTTTTGATATATGCTTAGACATGATGTTTAGTATATGTTTTGATATATGTTTTGGTATATAATTTGGCATATGTTTTGGTATCTATATTTTTTTATGATGTTGTTATATGTACACCCGGGTATGGATGTAAATACCACAATGAGCTATGTTATAAAGCTCCACTATTCGGTATGGGTGTCATGTTATTATGTTATCATGTGGTTATGTTATCATGTTGTTATGAACTTTTATGAGTTGGCACACAACAGGATGATCATTATAAATACCATAATGAGTTGTGGTATAAAGCTCCACTATGCAGTATGTTGTTATGTTGTCATGGTGATTTTTTCTCTTGAACAAATCTTTCATTGTAAATACTGCATCGATTTGTGTTATATAGCTCCACGAGCAGTATGTCTTCTTTCAGCAGGTTGTTGAGGTATATGTGTGATTGAACACCGAGGACATTGTCTCCCAAGAACATAGTTACCAATCAAACGGGAAATATTACCTCAAAATGGGTACTCTAGCCCAAAAACCCCCAAAAAACATGAAAAACAACCCAAAATGAAAATTGTGTATGCCAGAACGATGTTTTTTTAGGGTAAATTTTCAACATTTTTTTTAAATGGAGGTAAAAACCATTTTTTTTAAACGGATGAATAAAACACCCTTAAAAAAATAAGTGTTGATTATGGAATAACAAAAAAAAATCGGGTTAAAATTTTGACATTTTTTAGCAATGGAGTTAAAGATAAAATATTCGGAATTTGAAAAACTGTAAAATTACAACAATTCTCGGACGTGATGTTAAAGATAAAATATCATGTCTCAAATCATGATAATTCCAACAATTTCCATCCATGTTGTTAAAGACAAAATATCTTGACTCTAAAAAACCTTGAAATTGTAATTGTTTTCAACCATAGCGTTAAAGATAAAATATCATAATTCAGAAAAACCTTAAGATTTTGACAAATTTTCAACCTTGTAATTAAAAACTTCTAGTTTTTAACATATTTCAACCATGAAATTATGGACAAATTATATGACTAAAACAATTTTTTTAAATGAACAAGTAAATGAAAGATTCATTATTCCAAGAGTAATTCTTATTTCAAAGGCTAAAACTATAACTCTTTTCAAATTTTAGCCTAAGACAACTTATCCTATTGCAACAAAAACCTAAAAATCAACCATCAAAACGAAATGTCCCTTTTAATGAGGCATTAAAATTTCAACAATTTTAAAACTATCTTATACCAAATGATAACAATAAATAATATCATGGCAATATCACTATATATTTTTTTAAAATCAACATTAATTTCTAATACTTATTTATTTTAATCCAAATATCAACTTTCGTAGATTGAGTATCGCATACATTAAAGCATATAATCCAAAAAACATATAAATAACCCATAACTTCATGTAAGATCATATGGAAGTCAAAATATTTATTTCAAGTTACCATGCAAACATCTCTAGAGATATGAATTTCTTTTAATTAAAACATTAAATCCAACAAACATAGAAATGACTCATAACTTCATGTAAGATCATATGGAAGTCAAAATATTTATTTCAAGTTACCATGCAAACATCATTTACATAAAATGTCTTAGACATTTATTCAAAATCATCCATAGGATCTGGCACACCATCAGAATCTACATCTTCAAATGAATGACTAGATGCAGATGAAGATGACCTGTATTATTCTCTTTCATCAACTAAAGCCCCATCTGAGTCAACATGCATTCCCACCATTTTAGGTTTCAAAAGTCTTCTAGATCTACGACTAGGTTCAGCAGACTCCCATCTCAACATTGTCCCTTCTCGTAGCGACTTCTTCAAAATATCTATGGTCTTGAAGCGAAGAGTTCCTCTCTTTGTTAAATTGAAGTTATAGACAAGTATGTCAACATTCTTGAATTTTAAAAGGTATGTGTGGCAATGATTTATATCTATCCCTTTATTTTTCTCTTTTTGTGAATTTGTTTATCAACTACCATCTTTGGCTTATACACACCATTGAACGGGTGGGTATTTGTGACATACCGGTGTACCTCAATAGTTGTAATATATTCATTTTCTTTAATGAATTTTATAACCTTCGCAACCCAAAATAGATAGCCAAGTGGATCTCCATCTGCTAATATTGTTATCATGCAACCCTCCTTAACATCCTGCACATAACCCCTATAAAGGTATTCCATGGCTTCACGTTGTGCACGTGATCTTCTAGAACCAATATAGATTTCTCTTTCCTCTTCCTGTTGAGAATTAATAATGTCTTGAGATTGTTGTTGTTCAACAATGTGTCTTTCCTCCTATTCATTTGGCATATTTTGAGGCCAAGTAAATGGAGTCTTCAAAAGTGTATATTCATTTCCTGATATTGAAATTATATCACTTTGATCATTGAAAAAAGTCTCCCACCAAAATAAATCAGCAACATCAAAGTACTCATATGCATCTCTAATACATCTTTTTATTTCTTCCAAACATTCAGAAAAATTTAACTCTCTCTTATGCCTTCGTGCATTATGGATTTCAGCAACTGATTGTAATAATATTATCTTTGATGCAAATATTGGATGATCTAGAATGAACTTCAAAAATGCTAAACCTAATGACGACCCCCATTCTATAACAACTGAATAATTATTGCCCCATTTAAGTGTTTTGTCATCAATTTTTTGATACGAAATTGGTGTTGGAAGACAATGTCATTAAGTTGTTCAATGCATTTCTCCTCACCATGTGATCCTAGAATAAACCTTCACGTGGAAATAGTTTCTTCCAGCACATGAAAAACAGGCTCTGGAATGTATGATTTCTTAATACATTCAATTAATTATGGCAGGCTCCCAACATTCTTCCTCCTCAATGTTACTAAAAAACAACTAAACATATGATCAATATGGTCATGAGTGTGCCCAACAATAAGGAAACCAACCTTTACCTTTTTTTTAAATTCCCAACTGAAAGAGCATGTTTAAATATCCAAAAAGAACTTGATTTTTATTTTCATAGCTTGTGTTGTCCAATTGTAGATACAAAACTTCAGGAAGAATACGAGACTAATGAGAAATCACATCATGGATTATAGTTATGGTAAGATTTACATCATTATGAATATTTTGAGTTGTGAAGTAAACCATTGGCAACATATTCCCATTAAAGACCATATATCTAACCAAGTGAAACTAAATACAATTTTCTTTCTGTAATTTTTTTGGTGTGCAGACAAAATGTGGCAGAAGTGTTTCCTTTTGGTCCATACCATCAATTAACAAACCCAAATATTTATTTGGATTATCATAACACTTTTTCTATGCTTATACAATTTTTGTCTTTCACTTGTTTGTTGATTGTGATTCTCTTGAAGTGTTTTCACAATGGAATCTGCACATAAAATAAAAGAAATCTATTATTAAATATATTTTCATAGTTGATAACTATCCAATTTTTAAAAATAATGTTATGAATGCATACCTCTTTCTACCCCTTGAAATTTATCCCTTTTTTATTTAAGAGAAGCACATGTACTCCAGACCCCCATCCTTGTCTTCTTAGGAATATGAACATTGTTGAATTTGTTCTTCCATATCCTTGTAAAATATGAATATGTAATAAAATTACCATCTCCTTCAGCACCTTCTCCATATTCTCTGTATAAGTTGTATATTTCTCATCTTGAAAAATTATCTGGAATATGTATTGTGTCTTTATTTGGCATACACTCTCCATGCTTTGAAAAGAAGTCTTTTGTCCATGACATTGCAGTAATTGTTGATGGTCCAACCTCTTTTTTATAACGTACTTCTGAATAATATCTAGGATATTTTTCCAGTCTTTCTTGGATTCTTGACAAACAAAAATTACCAATTGAATGCAACATTTTGAAAGCCTTTCTATAGATCAATACATTCACAATATCATAAACATAATCAACCAATGTAGATTGCATGCAACCCACTAAAAATGAATTTTGCATGCTTTTATTCATTGACAAATATTTCTTCCTTTGCTCCAAAGAAAACTTGAAATCCATATGTTTCAAGCAATCCTTTTGAAAACATTCACTTGAAATCAAATCACTGAGAGAACTTCTACTTGTGAGATATTTTATCCTAACCCTTGTATAACTGGAATATTTTGGATTGATATGAAAGGGCCTACTCCTACTCCTATATACAATATTTGCTTGCAACATCTCCCTCATTTCATTATTCTTTGTAGAAGCATTTCCATCATCATTAGGAGGAATATTTTACTGACGAACATAGTTAGAAAATTCATCTCCATCATTGCTTGGAAAATATTCATTACCATCCTCACTTGAAGGAAATTCTTCACTACCACATCTGCACTTTTGAAATCCTGACTCAGACGAAATTCTTCACCATCTTCATCCCTGATTTTGAAAACCTCCCTTGGAGGATTCAATTCGTCATCACCATGACTACCTTTGAAACACTCACTTAGAGAAAATGCATTATTCACATGCATGCCTCTAAAATTATCATTTGCAAGAAACTCTTCATCCTCCCCTTCATCACTGGTGCTCGCATAATCCTTCTGATTATGACTAAGTAGAAAATATGAAGTCAAATTATCATTTGCACGAAATTCTTCATCCTCCCCTTCATCAGTGGTGGTCTCATAATCCTTGGGATTAGGAATAAGTGGAAACTTTTAATTTCTATTTAATGAAAATTCTTCATCCCCCCCTTCATCAGTGGTGCTCTTGTAATCCTTAGGATTAGGACTAAGTGGAAACTTTGAATCTCTATTTACTGGAAATTGTTCATCCTCGCCCTCCCCTTCATCAGTGTGCTCTCATAATCATTAGGATTAGGAATATGTGGAAACTTTGACTCTGCAAATTATTCATCCCCCCCTTCATCAGTGGTGTTCTCATAATCCTTAGGATTAGGAATATGTGGAAACTTTGACTCTGCAAGTTCTTCTTCCCTCCCTTCATTAGTTGTGCTCTCATAATCCTTACGATTAGCAAGAAGTGGAAACTTTGACTATTGAAATTCTTCGTCCCCCCTTCATCAGTGGTGCTCTCATAATCCTTAGGATTAAGAGGAAATGGAAAAATTGACTCTCTATTAATAGGAAATTCTTTTTGTTGCCCTTCATCAATGTCGCTCTCATCATCCTTAGGATTAAGACCAAGTGGAAATTTTGTCTCTCTATTCATAGTGAAAGAATTCATGTTACATCCATCAAAATGAATAGAGTTGTTGCATGACGAAGATGTCGATGCTAAAGAAAGAAAAACTTCACTATCAGAAGAATCCATGACCTTCAACCAGAAGATGTCGAATGATACAAATGAATTCTTTACCAATGACAATACATAGCTTAGAGATTGAAAATTTCCCTCTAAAGTTTCCCCCCAAAATTTTTGCCGAAAAAATTCCCTCTAAAGTTTTCCCCCAAAAACTTTCGCTGAAAATTTTCCCTCCAAAAAGTTCGTTTTGAAATATTTCCCTCCAAATTTTCATCTATAATTTACTTGAAAACATATTACTAAACTTTGG
>APFE030614527.1:121151-144516 GCA_000404065.3 Pinus taeda
ACGAAGATGGCATCAAGGAAGGTCTCTATGAATATATCTAAAACAAGGACAACAATTTCATCATCTAAAGTTGCAGGTGGACACGCTATGAACACTGTCAAACATACCTGAACTGAGAAACATCGTAAAAGTTGACCAACTGGCCCATCAAGTACACCAAAAATTATTTCTAAATAGATGAATTCACGAGAAATAAATAAAACAAATTTTACATGCCATGTTAAAGATGTTGAATCTGATGATAGTGCACATCTCTATCTATAATGTGGTATGATTTACATGGGTGAACCATATGAAGTGATAGATAGAGTACGAGACATATGTTTGTTGTCGAATTCAAACATTGTTTATGTTCTTGCAAGATTGACCAAGTCACATCAAAAGATTAGATATCATCTCTCAAAGGTCAAGTATGACACAGATGAAGAATCTACACCATAGTGTAAAGAAATCTCATCCAACATTTAAAATAACATTGTGAGTATGCTTATTTATATTTATGTGTTATGTGTTATTGTAAAGATCATTAAATTTTTTATAAATGATTGATCATTGACATATTGTATTTTCTTTGATAGGATTTTGCTGAGAGTCTTTCAATGATGCTGGAGGGTATTTATTGTGTAGAGCCAAATATTATGAATGTGATCAGCAGTTTCCGTATAGAGTTAGAACAAGAAAAGAAAATGAAGCAAACATCAACAATCCATGACATTGCAATGCTACATATAGGGGATCAACAAAGAATCCATATGGTTGGTCAATCTAACAAAGGTAAACATGTTTCTTTTGAATATGTGGCAGTTGTAGCTGAAGATGAAGCTCAAAAATATGTTTCCATTAGTGAGGAGGAGGTTAGAACTGTTTTTGAAAAGGAGAAAATAAATAAAACACAAAAAAAGAAAAATGGTCATGGATGTCTCGCAAAGATCAACAATTCATGACATTGCAGTGGTACGTATAGGGGATCAACAAAGAATCCATATGGTGGGTCAATCTAACAAAGTTAAACATGTTTCTTTTGAAGATGTGGCAGTTGTAGTTGAAGTTGAAGCTCAAAAATATGTTTCCATTAGTGAGGAGCAGTTTAGAACTATTGTTGAAAAGGAGAAAAGGAATAAAACACCAAAAATAAAAATGCCCATGGATGTCTCTCTTCCACTTGATGATGAATCGATTATTTATGTAAAAGAAGATATGTTAACTACGAAGAAGAAGAAATCAGAAATTGGTGAATCTGTTAAAATCATAAGCAATAGTGAAGAACAAAGTGAAAGTTCTAAAGGCAACAAAGAAATCATAACACCAGGTGTTGATTTAAAGGATGGCATTATGAAAACAAAACAAAATTCCATTTGGAATCATTTGAGCAAGAAGAAATTAATTAATGGTGGAAAAACATATGCGCTTAATGTCACCCAATTCTATAGGTTAGATGAAGGACAGTCTCAATATCAAATAAGAAAAGCACATTGCCTACAAGTCCATAATTTGAAAACATTATTTAGGTACAATCCATATGCACATGTGTTGGATTATGTGGTTCTTGTTGATCCAAATCAAGTTCCTAACAAGGAGACATTTGATAGGACACAATGTTTTGACTACATATATTATGTAATTGGAGGGAACCATTCAACAAAGGCCAAAACACAATTGATCGAGGAATATCCTGGAAACTATCTTTTTGAAACAATGAAATGCATCATTTGTGATGGTTTAACATAAACAAAGGCAAAGTTATTGGCATGGGATCATCATGTAGATAATGAGTATAGAATGTCTATGACTTTCATGCAAAGGATTAGATTTATTCATAATGAATTTGTAGAAAAATGTGGTGGGGATAAGACAAACGTCAGTTTAAGCTTTCGAAAGGAATGTTGTATGGAAACAGGTTATCAAATTGAGGATATAATCAAATCAAAAGGTGGAAAAGTAAATTCAGAACTATTCAGACGCATAGATAACATTTTCCAGTTGGCATTCAGCACAGAGGAAATATGGGAATTGATTGATGGCATTTTCGACATGTGGGAGAATATTAGCCATAAAAAATCACCAAGTTAAAAATTCTAAATGCATAATATGTACCTAAAGTAAAACATGTCCTAAAATGAAGCAACTTCCAGATGATATGACTATCACACCTTGGAGAACATTGCAAGGAGTGGAGGATGACAAACTAGTCAAATCAATATTATGTCGTGTGAAGTCAGGTGAATTGTCATTGGAAGAAATGTGCTCAGAATTTCAAAAGTAAGTTTGTTGAATTATTTTTACTTTTTCTTGGATTATTATTTTCTTTTAAATATAACATATTGTTGTTGATATTATTTGTTATACATATCATTATATTAAAAAAAATTACTTTATTTATTCATTCATGAGATTTATATGAAAATACAAGAACATATGGTTAAAATGTTGAATGAAAAGAGTTGAAATGATGTTGTTTACTCAGCTACCCAGAATCAAGTTCTATAGCAACACTTAAAGATTTTTATCTTGCATTCAAAAAGGTATATTGATTTTTACATTCATTTTATATATATATATATATATATATATATATATATATATATATATATATATATATATAATATATATATATATATATATATATATATATATATATATAATATATATATATATATATATTTCATTAAAGATGTCGAAGAAGGATGCGAATGGAGTACCAAATACTTTCCGAAACTTCATTGAAAAAATTAAGTTGGAAAGGTTGAGAAAGAAGCGTCTTAGGAATGTTGAACTTGATCCTATTCTTACTCATTTCATTTGGAATGCGCTAGACACTATCCGATATCAAATAATACAAGGTGATTGTGAAGACATTGCAAAACGCATACCTAAAAGGGAATATGCCCTAGTTATTGCATACATTCCTCATGGTTTCAATTTTGCAGACATTGGATATGATAGTGAGCCTTACAGTTATCAAGCTTTTAATAAAGTGGTTATGGTCTTTCATGAAGTCACAGCATCACCCCTTATAGAGATTTGAAATATTTCATTCAGACACACAATTTGCAATGTTATTAAAAAGCTTCAAGGGAAAATCAAACTCAAGGACGCAGTTTTTTTTTTCCAAGGAAAAAGCGTAATTTTCATTAAGAAATTTAAGAAAAATACATGTTGTATGCCAGCATTAGTGCAATGCTTTCACTACTATCAGCAGAAATTCAATCCAGATGTCATGAGCATTATATTTACATATCTTCCTTCATTAAACTTGAAGGTTCAAAAAAACCAGATCTATATTTGCAATGTTATAGACTGTAAAGCAGAATTAAACAAAAAGCAAAAAACTCGAATGATCATATTGATCAGTCATGTAAATGAGTCACCTCTTCGATGAAAGGCCTATGGTAGATCTGGAAAAAGTCTCCATCCTTGTACTCCTGAATCACCCACAGTCCTTTGGTCAGTTGCGCGGCCTCTTTGGAAAGAAGATCAGTGACTTCATTCTTTTCCCTGTAGATATGAGAGCAGACAAAAGACTCAAATTGAGATTTTAATTCAATTGCTTCCTCACCAAGTCTCTGAGTGTGTGCAAGTGACAGTTATAGATCCCATTTATCTAGTTAATGATGAGTTGAGAGTCTCCAAAAATTTGAAGGCAGTGCTTTTCCTTGGCAAAGAGGAGGAGGTGTCTAAGACTGTTTAGTTCCACATAGTTGTTTGTGCCTCTCCCTAAACCCACTTTTATTTTGAAACTCACAAACTTGTTTAGGTGTACAACTGCCCCTCCCCCGCAGCCCTCCGGTTGGGCCAAGCCATCGAAGTATGCCCAAGGCTGCCTACTATCTATTACTTCTGGAATTATTACCCGAGGGGGACGTTGTATCAGATCCTCAGGGATTGAATTATAATTGTCCAAAATTTGATTGCAGATAGCTGCTCCCCATATGTCTTTGTCCTAGAATATTCTATGGTTCCGAACAACCCAAATGCCCCAACAAATTATGAGAGGTAAGTTTTTTAATTTCTGGTTGGCGGTGCTAGACCACCAAGTCTTCCAGACCTCATTTACATTGCGGCCTATCCAACGAAGATGGACAGTGAGTGTTGTGGTAATGATATTCCAGATATCAGCCAAAACAAAGCAGTGGAGGAAGAGGTGATCGGTGTCCTCGATTGTGGCTTTGCATAGGCTACATCTAGAAGGGCCATGAACATTTCGATTTTTCAGGTTTTGGTCTATAGGAATTTTATTTGAAAGTATAGACCAAATGAGTAGCCATGCTTTATGAGGGACTTTCAGCTTCCAAATGAAACGCCACCACCAAAAAATAGGACCGGTTGCCCGGGATTCCATGATGGTTGCGAACCCAGCCTTTGGAGATTATATGCCGATAAGGACCTTGGCCCATATCACCGAATACTCTTTTGCAATGATCTTGATGTTTTCCTCCTCCAGTGCCCTAACGAACCTCAACCAGTCCCTGCTCCATCTACCACTTATACCCAGGTGCTCAAAATCCCGCCATTGCATAATTTACCTCTTAGTCTACCACTCCTCCTTGATGTGTGTTAGATGTGAGAATCCAGCAACCATGAGTTCCTGCCTCATTTCATGTGGCAAAATGTGGGCATTTCCACTTCCTTCCCAGGCATCAGAGCCAATTCTGATTTGGGATCCATCCCCCACCTTCCAAGATAGGCCTTGTTTTATGATATCAATTGAGTGTGTGATGGATTTCCAGATGTTTGAGACCCCCATGTGGTTGTGGTAGAGGCTATGAATCCAATCTGAAATAGTTTGTGGATAAATGTACTTGTTATAAACCACATCCTTCAAGAGGTTGCTCGAGGTAATGATTTTCCAAACCAATTTTGCTCCTAGGGCCTTTGCAAAGTCCCAGGGTTCCTTAAGACCCCAGCCTCCCCATTTCTTGGGTTTTTCTATCCTCTCCCACTTGACCTAAGCGAGATTTTTACCTGTTGTATGGCCCCGCCAAAGGAATCTGCAATAGAGCTGCTTAATTCTGCGATGAATGCCTTTTGGGATCTAGGCCGGGAATAGCCTCAAGGACTTATTTGATGAGGGTGAGTCTACCTACCCTAGAGAACCACTTCTACTGCCAGATATTTATCTGGGCTTCAATTTTTGCAAGCATCCATGCCCAATCTACAATGTGGTACCCATTTGGCTTAAGTCTAAAGCCCAAGTACTTCAGACCATCCTCTAGCTCCTGTCTTACGAACCTGAAGTGCTAGGAGGCAAATATTTGTTCATTTGGGAGACAGGATCTGAAAATGATTGTTGATTTGTCAAAATTTGGCTCCATTCTTGTAGATTTACAAAAGATATATAAAATTGACTTGAAACTAGAGTTATCCCTAAAGGATCCATTTAGAAAAAATAGAACATCATCAATAAAAAGAAGGTGAGAAATAATAGTCTTGTCATTGATTTCCACTCCTCCCAGAGTGCCATTTATTCTTGCTGATTTTATGAGCCTATTGAGCCCTTCCATAATTAGAAGAAATAGCATTGGAGAGAGAGGGCAACCCTGTCTGAGTCCTCTCTCAGCATGGAAGAAGTTGGAAGCTACCCTGTTGATTAGGATGTTGAAGGAAATAGAAGTAAAACAGCTCCCCATCCACTTAATGAATTGGTGAGGGAACCAAATGTGTGTGAGCATGAGCTAAAGATAAGTCCAATTAACTATTTCAAAAGCCTTAGATAAGTCAATCTTGAGGATGGCCTCTTTTTCTATTGGGTTTTGATGGAGTGGAGCATTTCCTGAGCAGTGCCTATGGCCTCCTAGATATGGCAGTGTCTAAGGAAGGAAAATTGTTCCTTTGAGATCATCCTAGAGAGGATTGGCTTAATGTGGAGGGAAATTATCTTGGAGGTAATCTTGTAAATGCAATTGTAGAGGGAGATGGGTCTGAAGTCATCAAAGGATTGAGATTTTTCCACCTTAGAAATGAGGGCGATGAAGGTGGAGTTGAAGGCTTCCAACAACTTTCCCGAAGTTCTGCAATCTTCGGCGACCAGAAGGAGGTCCTGACCAATAAGCTCAAGGAAGGTGATATAAAATTTGATGGGCCAACCATCCGGCCCAGGACTCTTATCTTTACCAATAATTTTTAGAGATGCCTCCAATTCCTCCAGTGTGATGGACATATTCAGCATCTCCCTTTCATCTTCCTCAACAAATCGAGGGACCGCCTCTGCCACCCAAAGGATTTCCACTATGTTTTCACCTCTTAGGCTCTTGTAGATGTTCGAGAAATGTCGAACCCCCAAGTCCGCAAGTTGTGCGAAGGTGTTGGCCTCTCTCACATGCTAGTCCTTTAGTGCCCAAATTGTGTTGACACCTCTTCTGCCTCTGGCATATTGTTGAAAGAACTTTGTGTTTTCATCACCATATTTTAGCCAAATAGCTCTACTCTTTAGGTGCCAAGTCTCTTCAGCTCTTCTCAGGAGTTTAATATTTTCTTTCTCTAGGTTAATGAGATGGTCCTTAATGTGAAGAGATGCATAAATGGTCAGCCCCAATGATTCAAGTTGAGCGAGTTATGCCTCAATCTAACCAACTTCTCCTCATCTTTTTGTTTCCTTGCCTTGACCCAAGCTATTGTTTTTCCTTTGAGACAATTGAGGTTGTTTGAAATGACTGAAGCTGGAGACAGCCTAGCTTCCTTGCTGTAGTGGGTCAAGTTTTCCTTAACCAAATCCTGGAAACCTTCCTCGTTGATCCATGCAGCATTGAATTTGAAGGGGGAGCCTGGCTTCCCAGTTGCGTCTTCAATTTCCAGGAAAATCGGGGAGTGGTTAGAACAACCCCTAGAACCAACCCAATGCCTGATTCGGACAAGACAGTTTAGAAGGGGCAACTTGATGAGGAATCTATCTAAACGACGGGCTAGGGCATTCTCCCCTGTTCTGTGGTTCCTCCATGTAGGCATTTTGTTGACAGAATCTATGCTTATGAGGTCATTGTCGTCCAACATTTTCTCAAAAAATCCCATTAGGACATCGGATTGAGCCCTGTGCCCCCTAGATTCTGCTAGCCCCATGGAGAATTTTAGATCTCCCCCAATGATTAGGTTCTCAGACTGCATAAAGTCCGCCTGTAACAGGATTTCCCAAAAAGGCTCTTTGTGATGGAAGGGTCTATATATATTGAAGATCCTCATAGTGATGTTGGGTGAGTTTGAAATAATGTCTACTCCCAGGAAGCCCTACCCTCCCCAGACATTAGTGATTCTGACAGAGGTTTTGTTGAAGCCCAGATCGATTCCTCCCGAGCGCCCTCTCGCATCCAAAAAGAAAAACTCCTAGTCAGGCAAAAAGGGTTTTAGGGTTTATAGAACTGAGGGGTCGTCTCCTAGCGCTTCCTGAAGCATTAGGAAGTCCAATATTTTAGCCAGACACATTATTTTCAATGCCAACCTTTTATCAGGGCTGGCTAAACCCCTACAATTGAAGAATAGGCCTTTCATGGGTCCACTGTAGCAGGGTTCCCCTTTGCTCTAAGGACCTGATCTATGGGAGTTTGAATACCATAGGCCACCTTGAGGTTGGCTCTTTTGATTACTTGGGAGATGCGAGATTACCTTCCCCGAGGTGCTTTGGGGGGAGAGGTGGGATTGGGTCCTCCTCCAATCTGAAGGCATGGTGGGAGGGAGGGATGGAATGCAAGTTGTAACAGTGGGATGATCCAAAAGTCGAATCCCGAGGGGGCACTCGGGGCTAGATAATTTGGCTGGTAGAGCAGGGAATGTTTAAGATGGGGTTGGGTGTGGAGACCACTGGGCAGCAGGCTTGGCTCATCTTGGGTGGGGAGGAAGCTATGTTTGAATTTGCATGCATAGAATTAGAAACAGAAATTTTACAACCAGTCAAAATATGAGGGTGAGAGGGAGAGGTGGTACCCGTGAAACCCGTGAAACCCAAGCCTTCTCTGGAGCAAGCCCTGGTGATCGAAGCCTCTGAGTTCCAGTTTTCCGACTCTAGAGGAGCTAAAGGCTACCCATCCAGTCCTTTTGGTTGTCTAGATTGAAGGGTTGTGATCTCCGCCATTCCCATATCTGTTTGAGTATACGCCGCGGCAAAACTTCTCGGGGAGTTTAGCCTTAACCCTATGACTAGAAGGCAAGACTTGTAGAGGTGACCAACTTCGTGGCATCTCCTACATCCAAATGGAATGCCCTTGTAGTCCAATTCTTGCCAACGGATAGTGGTTCCCAACTGAAATCAATAGCTTTCCACCAAACCTTCTCTAGTGTCCAGGTAAACAAGGATGCGGGCCATTGCTAAAATTGTATTGTCCATGTATGATCTTTCATGGTCTAGGTAAGTACCAAGGTTGTCCCCGATGATTCTAAAATTGTCCTCATACTAGAATTTCAATGGGAGGCTTGGAAACTGAACCCATATCAGCCCTGCACCAATGCACTCCTTCTCCGATTCGAAGAGTGTTTTCCATCGCTTGAGAAGCACGAGAGTCATCTCTAGATGCCAGTATCAGGTCAATACCCAATTCACATCGTCTGGCTCAAAAAATATTAGCGCAAACCATCTGCTTGATTGCCAAACCGAGGGGATTTGTTCCAGAACATTCCACCATACTTCCATAGTCCAGCGTTTCAGGCGGCCTGGCAAGTAGTTCCTTCCACAGACACGTCCCACTAATACTATATTTTCTATTAGGGTAACTTTTTCCATGCCAATACCTTCTCCAAACACTGACATCCAACCACTTTCCCTTGTCTTGGAGAGCTTTGATTGTTTTCCCTCCTTCACCTTCGGATCTTGAATAGTTGTGTGGTGACTTCCTGATCTCGTCAGGCTGTCTTCCAGGTCTGAATCCCTGGGTTCTTTCCTTTCTAGCTCGTTGTTCACCAAGCCCTGGAAAAAGCTCGAAGGCTACACATTACTTCTTGGTTCATAATGTGCATAGGCATCCTGAAAGAGTTCAGGCCTGCTGGGTGAGGTGTTTACAGTTCCATGGGCCACATTCAGTTCAATATGGCCAAACCCCAGTTCTTCAGAAGCAGAAGCCGCGAAATCCTCTATGTTTTGTAGTCCCTCAATTTGCGGTTGTTGTCTGCTCCAAGCAAGAAGGTCTGATGGTGACGGAATAGAAAGGAAGGGGGAACTGGTGCCTTCTACAAGGCTTATAAAGCCCTTAGTAACCACCACGGTCGGTTGAGCAATGTCCAAGCCTTGCAATGAAGCTTATATGTATGCCAACCCAATGTCATTTTGGTTAACCTGTTCATCTGGTGTAGAGGCAATAGTCAATCTAACCCCCTCTTGGGTTTGCGGATGGGAAGCCACAAAAATCTCGGTTTCGGAGTAGTTGTCTGAGGTGTAGTCAATGAGGTCCTCCTCGTAACCCTCCTCCATCCCCGAAATTTTTCAAAAAGCTAAAGGGTGCGGGTCAAGAACCGCGAACCAACGAACCCGGGTAACCGTTGTCGGTAGAGCACTTTCCACCAATCCTTTAACACACGACGGGTATCGCCTAGGTAACCAGTTGCCTTATGTTAAGGACGCACAAAACCACAGCGCAGTCAATGGAAAAGAGTAAAGGGCCAGAATTCTGATCGAGTAACTGCAAGGCTTGTGATGGTAAACTAACCGACAGCCTTTGAATATTATTGCTAACACCTACTGCACGTTGTGTCAAAGGGAAACCACATGACAATTCCGCCTAACTTCACTATTTCCAACCTCGCCCAAACTTGAAACCTAGCACCAAGTGAGGGAGAGTAGTGTCAAAAACAAACCAGGCTTCGAGTCCCTTTCCCTTTGCTTTTTCCCCATTGTCGCTTCTCAAGGATACAGCTTACATGGTAAGACATTGAAATTGTATGTTTGATTAATGTTAAAAAAAACATGTACAAGTTAATTGAAATTTTACTATGTTGTGTTATAGGCAAAAGTCAAATCTTATTTCTTCCGGAGATCAGCGAATTACAAGTGATTGTGAATTCATCCTTGTTGAATGTCGGGAAAAAGATGATAGCTATAAGTCTATTCTTCTTAACCAAGTAGATGGAAAGAGTCATAGCCAAGTACTGGTTCATGATGTTGTCGTAAAAAAGTTAACATATGAGGATAAAGATGCAAAAGGAGAGATAGTTAACATTTATCAAAAACCGCAAACATTGATTAACTATCTTATAGATTTATGTTCAAATGAAAGAGATTGGAGTTTGGATTTATTTTGAGGTTCATGTAAGTTTTATTATATAAAATTGAATTTTATTTTTTTGTTTTTTTGTTTTTATGTGTTTATACTAATTTACTTACATATTGTTTTTGTGCTTGATGATTAGGTACAACACTAGCATGTTGACTACAAAAAGGAAGAAATTGCATTGTGATCGAAAGAGACCCACTACAATGCAATTTTATTCAACAAAGAATTAATGCTCTTCAATTTCTTCCAGATGAATTGCAAGAAGTTGGTTTGAGGAAATGAGATTTTAATGAATCATGTGTGGCAAAAAGGAAAAGAACCTCAACCACCATTATATGGAATGATTAGAAAATGACACTTTGGTATATTTGCAAACATGAAAGATCCATTAGAAGAGGAAAATGAGGAAACTCAAGCAGAAAATATTGTGGAAGAAGAAAATAATGAAGCTCAAGGAGACGATGAACATGGAATATATTGTTGATGACATTTAAGTTATGATTGCAAATCAAGCTCAATTTTGAGTGATCTTCATTAGTTTTACTTGTAATGTTTTAACTTTGAGATTTTATGAGAAGAATGAGAATTTGTTGGGAACAGGTTCCCCCAAGGAACGTTTTGGGGCTAAAAGCCCATGTTTTGGGACAATTTTGTAATAAAGTTGTAAATTCTCCATATTTTGTGGTCGCAAAGCATGAAGGTGTCAAGAGTCATAAAGGGTTGTTCACCCTTATTTTTTAAAGTGTAAAGTCGGCTGTAAAGATCCAACCATGGTCCGCAAACCAAGGGATTGTATAAAAGGAGCTAAGTAAGCTCTAAGAAGTGAAGTAAGTAGCGAAGAATGGAGTAAGGAGTTAAGCATTGGAGTCTAAGTGTTCTCAGGTCTTAGCGTAGGTAGAGGCTCTGTAGCTAAGTGCACAGAGGCCTAGGGTGGAAGTCTGCAACTAAGTGCATGGACCCCTGCAGCTATGTGTGTAAGGCGAATAGAGTCTGTATTAACTTAAAGATATCAATAAAGAGAACTATTCTGCAATTACTATGTATTTAGTTCTTGTTAATGCATCTCATTATATTGTGTTTTGGGTTTGATTTACTATGTTTATGTGATGTGTGAATATATGTGATTATATTGGTTAATTGAATGCAAGTAAGAATATCAGTTTACGCACTAATTGTGATTGATTAGTAAGATAAGTAGAACACTTAAGATAACCTGGGAACCTATACAGTACATTGTCATAGTTGTGCGGAATTACCTGGATCACGGGTTAAGGCTGCGCGAAGGTCAATCGTACACCTTCGTGGAGGTACTGAAGGGCGGAATAAAGGGTACGCTGACAGAGCCCTAAAGCTTAGTGATATGCATGAGAGTAGGAACCGAGGGTGTAAATCGACATCACGACTATTTTAGGGTACGAAAACTTGGTTCCAGCATCCCCCCATACTGCTTCAGGTGAGACTTCGCTCCGAGGGCTGATGCCAAAAGGGCCAGTAGTGTAGGGATTTGTTTCGTTAACTAACGTTGAACCTAAGTTAGGCCCACGAAGCCAACAAATGGTTTTGTTGTCGGGACCAAAATCTACATAAGAGATGTGTGATGTCATATCACTAGAATCCAACTAAGAAAGAGGTCAAAGACTAGTTGAAGAGAAAGATCCATGAATTCGCGACGCAGAAGAACAGAAATCCATGGCTCACAAAGGAATAGTGGATGGACAGGTACCTATATATAGAAATCGACGAGATATTTTTTTGTTCCGTTCTAGTTGAGTTATACGAGTGGATCGCGAAGCTAGCAGATAGCCAAGGAAGGTGGAGACTTGACGGTCCTATTGTCTGGACCCCAGAGTTAGTATAGATATTGGAAGACTCTGAGGATAAGATCGCCCGCACTGTCGATCATTGGCTCGATCACATCATAGGAGGATTTGTGACTAAATTCACAGTCGATACCTCAGTTAGTTACAGTGAGTCGGGGCGATGCTTTTTCAAAGGTCCGGAAGGTAAGTACTTGAAGTCTTTAAATACCTAGATTAAGATGTTATTGTGTGAAAAACGGGTTATGCAGCTACCTTGATGTTCAGAGCTACGCAAAGTGGAAAGACTTATAGAAACAAAGGAAGAAAGGGTCTTGAATATAGCCCACTGATTTTACCGTCATTGGGTGACGAAGAGGGAGTAGCGCAAGCTTCTCCGCAAAGTGCATTTTAGTTAATAACACAAGGATTCCTGCGACTGCCACCTCCAACTTCACCACCATCACCTACGACTTCGCCCATACCACCACCACCTCCACCACAGTTCAACATGGAAAATTTAGTGACGTTGCCTTTGTTTAAGGGCTTGGGAAATGATGACCTGAACCAATTTTGGTTCATCATGAAAGCTGTATGGGAAGCTCAGAGTGTCACAGATGATCACCTGAAGAAGGCAAAATTGGTTAGTGCTTTGCAGGATCGTGCGCTAACTTGGTAAATCAAGTACTCTAATGATAACCCAAATGTTGGGTTGGCAGAGATCCAGACCACACTGAATAAAGAATTTAGTAGGCCTAAATCCGAGGCACAATTGATTGTGGGGTCCAAGGAAATCGCAATGAAACTGGGTGAGACACCTTGGGAATTGGATCAGAGATTGAAGTGTAAAATCCATGAAGCTAATATGAACTTAACAGATGGATAGCACCGCGAGTGGTTCATGGCTTCGCTCCTGCCACACCTAAGGGTTACACTGTCACAACAGAAGATTACGACTCAGGCAGAGGCCTTGGAGATTACGATAAGATTACATGAAACACTGATGCAAGATCTGAATCTGGGGGTTCAGCAGATGCATGCGAAGTTGCAAAATCTTTGTCTCTAAATGCAAAGTTTGAAGCAAGATAGAACAATTCGACCGGAGGTGCGCGAAGACATAGGTGCCTGAAATGTAAAGTTCAAGGGCATGACAAAGACCACTGCTCGATCTTTGCGAACTATATTGCAGGAGGAGGACCAATTCCTTTGAGCCTGGAAGCCCAAGCAATACCGAGCATGGGGCTTGTGATGTGGTGCGCTATATGTTTGGTAGCAGGGAAACATACTACTGATAACTGTCATTTGTTGCAGAAGTTTGTACAAACACCGCAACAACTCTTCTACAACTTCTGCAGGTCGGCAGGGCATGATGAGCACAACTATTGAAGTTATGAATTGATGATGGATAGAACACCCACTTATAGAGTTTAGGCAGAAGTGCGATCTCCTGGCTAAAGCACTGGGATGGCGCGAACAGGATTTCAAGGGCGTGGACGAGGCCAAGGCAGAGGAGGACCTAGCAGAGGTCGGGGACAGCTGATTTGTTACAATTATGGAGGACCAGGACACTATGCCGGTGAATCCACTAACCCAACGCGTCCATCGTGCAAATATTGTACTTAGTTTGATCATGAGACAGAGGACTGTCCTACGCTGATAGTGAGGATGCATGACAAAGGGGTGCTACCACCTCAGTCGACTCATAACCTGTAGATGATGAGTATTGAGCCTCGTGAACAGGATCTGAATGTTAATATAGTGCTCTAAAGTGGAATTGCAGTGGGCGATGATAAGGGGAAACAGCCCGAGGACAACGCATGGGTTTGCAAAGCTCCAGCGAAGGAGGCTGAATTTGACTTGGAGCACGCACGCAAAATGTTCATGGAAGCAAAGAAGAGATTTGTTGAGGCCTCTACCTCAGGGAGCAGGGATAAACCTGATCAGGAAATCGACTCTTCTATGCTTACGACCTTTCTGGAGACCTGCATGACGTTGTTGCATGATAGCAAGGTTGTGAAGGGGTTACAAGAGCTTATAAATAGATGCACCGGAAACACTACACGTGAACCACGCATTGTACGGAAGATTGGTAATCATAAAGCAAGGATAGGACGAGAGATGAGACTGACCGCATAGATAAGAGAATATGAAATGGATCAGGTTATTCTAGATCTGGGGTCAGACGTGAACGTTTTACCAAAGTAGACTTGGGAGCAAATGGGAAGACCCATGTTGCAGTGGTCTCCAATTCAATTAAGGATGGAAAATCAACATAATATCATCCCCATGGGACGGTTGCAAGGAGTAACTGTAGATAATGAAGGCATGAGCGCATTGGCTAACTTTGAAGTGATAGAAATTGTGGATGATAGCAACCCCTACTCTGCACTCCTTGGCATCGATTGGGCTACTGACATGAATTGGGTAATCAACCTAAAGAAGCGAAGGATGATATTTGAAAAGAAATTGCTTCGTGTAATAGTACCCCAAGATCCTGTTGAAGTATCTCTCTATACTAAACCAATATGTGATTACGAAAATGATGACGATTTGGACTACATATATAAATAATAGTGTAAGACCAAGATTGGCTAAATCCGAGAGCGGATGGATGAATTATATGGGATCATGAGAGTTTCTGCACCTCAGACTCTGATGAAGAATTAGAGCACTGGCAGAATTAGCTACATGAAGTAACCACGCTGAGTTGTAACATGATGACCCGGTCGTCACGCTGTGTATCGTCAGAGGTAAGAAATCTACCCACTTACGATGGCTTGAATGATGTAGATGTATTTTTGGATGCACTTGAGAGGGAAGTACTAGAAACATAGCTCTTCCAAGCTTTGAACTCGGCACTGTGCGCTACGCCTGCAAGATGGTGGGATATGCACAAGTGTAGATTTGACGATTGGCGCGAGTGCAAGAAGATGATGCGAACACGCTTTGGGAAGTTGAAGATACGAATGATAGATAAATATGACAGGAAGGATGATTCGTGTGCACACTTCGCCAAATGGGCTAAGGCTTATGGAGCGAAGCCCCAAGCTGAATGGGTGCACTTGTTTTGTCACACCTCGGTTGTCATCCCGATGAACTGGTACTTGGAAAATGAGCTCCGCCATGGCATAGGTGAATGGGATATTCTGCGCAAAGGATTCTTAATGACGTTCAGCTTCAAAGACAGGTTTGGCTGTATTAACGAAGTGCTACAAGAAGTTAAAGCAGTAATCTTTAGGATACCGCAAGATCCTTTGGATTTGATTCAACCCGATTGGACTACTCAGCAGAGCCACATGCTGGAATGCTATAACGTGACCGCTGAAGAAGAAGACAAGGATCCACGAAAGATTAATATCCCTGAAATTAAGGGTCACCGTGAGGTAGAGGGACCACAGATTGACAATCCTAATATAACCGCGCCACTAAAAAACGAAATATGTAAATATTGGTACGGAGGCAGAGCCCAAATTAGTGAATATTGGAGATTACTAGGATGACGCGACGATAGATAAGTCGCCGAATTGCTCCGGGAATACCAGGATTTGATCCCTACCAAGTTTACAGAGTTAAAGGGGATAATAGGAGACCTGGGCGTGATGAAGATCACGTTAAAACCCGATGCAAAGCCGGTTAAGCAAAGACCTTACCGTCTCAATCTGAAGTATGAGGAGAAGGTCTGCTTAGACCTAGAAAAGATGCTTACGGCAAGCATCATTGAGCCCGTAGAAGAATCTGATTGGGTGACCCTAATGGTGGTATAGGAAAAGAAGTAGGAGGATGAAATAAGGATATGCGTAGATCTCAGGAAGTTGAATGAGGCTTGCGTACATGATCCCTTCCCGACTCCGTTCACTGATGGTTTCTCTGGGTACCATTAAATAAATACCACGCCTGAGGATAGAAGCAAGACGACCTTCACAACTGAGTGGGAATGTTTTCAGTACACCGTAATGCCTTTCAGATTGAAGAATGCACCTACGATTTCTTCGCACGTAGTCATTACTACATTCAAAGAATTCATTCATAAGTTTCTGGAGGTGTACTTTGATGATTGGATTGTGTTTGGGTTGGTAAAACGCCATGTGGCAAATTTGTGCCTGATGCTAGATATTTGTCGAAGGTACCAAATTTCGCTCAATCTGAAGAAATGCATGTTTTGTGTTCATTTTGGGACTCTGTTGGGTCATGTGGTTTGTATAGAGGGACTAATGGTAGATCCTCCGCAGATCGCAATGATACGAACTTGGAGGCATCGAGGAGTGTGAAACAATTGTGTGCAACCTTAGGACATACTAGGTATTACAGGAAGTTTATCAAAGGCTATGCTCAGATCACCACGCCTATGGAGAAGTTGTTGAAAAGGGATGTCATGTTCTGTTAGAACAAGGACTGTCAGAAAAGCTTGGATGTATTAAAAGGTAAAATGGTCACCGCACCGATTTTAGTCTTCCCGAATTGGAAGGAGTTTCATGTACATGTAGACGCGTCATGTATAGCAATGGGAGTAGTACTGAGCTTATCCAAGGCTGAGAAGAACTATTCCACCATCGAGCATGAAGGGTTAGCCACGGTATACGCTCTCTAGAAGTTTAGGCACTATTTGATGGGTGGACATTTTAAGATGTATACGGATCATTCTGTGTTGAAATACCTGGTCAATAAGCTAGTGTTGGGGGGAAGAATCTATAGGTGGTTGTTATTTTTCCAAGAGTATGATTTTGAGGTTATTGTGAAGCCCAAATAACTAAATGTGGGACCAAACCATCTATCTTGCATCGAAACGGGGGCAGAGCCTACTAATTTGGAGGAGGGATTGTCTGATGCGCAACTATTTGCAATGTACATTACGGATGGTCACTTTGAAGACACCATACACTTCCTAACGACAGAAACTGCCCCGGAAGGTTACACCGTCCAGCAGAAAAAGGAGTTAGTGGTACGCATGACAAACTTTTCTATCATTTTTGGAAATCTATACAAAATGGGATATGATGAAGTATTACAATGATATGTACCGGAGTTTGAAAGGAGAAGTATCCTCGCGGACACTCATGGGGGCGACGTGGGAGGGCATTATGTAGGAAGGGTGACCACGCAGAAGATTCTACATGCAGGGATGTGGTGGCCAACCCTCCATCAGAATTTAAAAGCTTACTACAAGGCGTGTGATGTGTGTCAAAGCACTGGCACGCCATCACAGAGAGATGAGTTGCCTCTGAACCCACAAATGACATTACAACCTTTTGAGAAATGGGCAATAGATTTTGTGGGACCCATTCAACCCCAAGGAAAGAAGATAGGAGTGCGGTACATTATCACCATGACTGAGTATTTGACTCGATGGGCGGAGCCATAACCTGTGAAGGATTGCACACGCATGACTATTTCGAAGTTCCTCTTCGAGTATGTACTGACGCGATTTGGGTGTCCAAATATTTTGATGAGTGATTGTGGTATGCACTTTCTGAACGAAATGATCAGCGTGTTAACAAAGGAATTTTAGGTATATCACCAGAAAAGCACACCTTATCACCCACAGGCTAATGGGACGGTGGAAGCATTCAATAAGGTGTTGGAGAACGTGTTGACCAAGGTTTACAGCACTCAACGAAGTGATTGGAACCTAGGCATACCCGTAGTACTATGTGCCTATCAGACGACATGAAAAAAGTTGACTGGACAAACACCCTTTAGGCTTATATACGGTGTTGAAGCACTAATGCCCATGGAATACATTGTGCCTAGTTTGCGCATAGCGGAACTCACGGGTATGACGGATCGTGGAGGTCTAGAAGAGAGGCTTGCACAACTTGTTGAGCTTGAAGAAGAAATATTTTTGGCTGGATTCCACCAACAGGTCTAAAAGCAGCGTGAAAAAGCATGGCATGATCAGCACATTAAGCTGCACACCTTTAAGGTTAATGATCTGGTTTTGTTATATGATAGCAATTTTGATAAATTTCCAGGGAAATTTAGAATGCATTGGTTAGGGCCCTATGTCATTAAGGAGATTATCGACGATGGAGCAGTTCAGTTGGTTAAATTGAACGGAGATCCCTTCCCGGGAAAGGTGAATGGTAGCCAATTAAAGCCATACACCGATGATCTGGCCAGGTGGTTATATCAAGGTAGCATAGTCTTAGCGCTCCAGGTAGCTGAAAGGAGGCACGGGACTATAAACTACACTGCCCGGGTTGGGGAACTACGAGATTGGAGGATTGTGCGAAACGAGAAAATGTCACAGGGTTCACGACAACGTGAAGAGAGTTGCACTACCCAGGGAGAAATCGCTCGGGTCAGCCGCAAAGTGACCGTTAAAGTCACTGTTCATGATTTGATGGTAGGAATGCCGTCAAATGGAGCGGGCGGCCGGAATTTAAGATAAACTTTATGGGTAAGATCCTTGGAAATCTGCCACCAATCCGGCATTAATGAACCGAATGTGGGGGGAACGGTCGGATTTGAACTTGAAAGTGCCTATAAATTACAGGTGGCTGCCCAGCGAAAAACACTTGGCATTTTTAGAATTGAGTTGTTGAGCTCTCAGGCGCACATGAACCGTGAAAACTATGAATTTTTGCTAGCGTGTTCAGTATTTGAGACGTTGCCAAAGGAGACACAGGAGTTGTTACATAGCATCATGTCAACGCCCGCAAAAGCTATTGTTGGGCCTTGAAATTGTCATTCACTTACATTACATTTTCACTTATATTTTCATATTGTCACCTTCACTCCACCTCTATTTCATTACATTTACCTCCATTTCATTACATTTACCTTACCATTATCATTATTGGGTCACATTTATGTTTTTCCAAACTTTATTAATTCTTAGCATTTTTAAATGAATTTATGGTAAAAAATTAGAAAATAATGTGCATATGCTTATGTCTAACAAGTGGGATGATATTGTTGCATGTGTAGGTCAAAATGAAGCTTCTAAAAAACCTTTATGTGGCCTTCCAAAACCAAATTCGAATTTGAGTGGAGAAGATCATCGGATCATAAGGATATGTGTTTCATTTCCTATTTGTATTGAAATTCTAAAAAGACATGTGTCTTATCATTTCCTATTTTGATTATAACTCTAGAGATATAGGGAGAGATTCATGGACTCTCATTAATGAGATAGCTGCTCATCTTTTTGGATAAATAGGGGAAGTTTTCTCTTATCAATGAGTAAAAATGAGGAAAAAAGAGAAAGAATTATAGAATGTTTTGTAACAAGGCTTAAGATGGAATGTGATGTAAAATGAAGAGTTATTGATGTAATGAGATTAGGAGTGTAGATTTCCATTGTGTAAAGTTGTGAGTTTATCAATAAAGAAGGTTCTTTTCTATTATTGAATTTTAAAATGTGAGTTTTGCGAGTTGGCATGCTATTGGGCAATGGAAGGGCCTCCATCAACCATGTGCATCCCTTTGTAAATTTGTAAGATTAATTAGTTTGTTTTACTATGATTCATGCAAATAGTTTAGCTTTCCATTGCAAATGTTATTTTATTTTTCAAATGTAGATTTACCTCACTCTATAATTTTATGTTTCCTAAGAGCATCTCAAGAAAATAGTGTTTTATCTATTTTCTAAAGTTGGATTTCTTGAAGCATTAGAGCATACAGTGACTTAGTTTTATTTCATATGTCTTTACAATGCTTTCTTAGATTCAGCTTTACATTCACTGTTTAACCTTATGTTTTCCAAAGAGCTTCTTAAGAAGGTAGCATTCAGCTATTTTCCAATATCGGTTGCTTGAGGCATTAAGAATAAACAATGATTTAGTTTCTTTCCTTATGCTTTTGTCGTGCTTTTTAGATTAAGCTTTCATATGTTGTGTAATCTCATGATCAGCAAGTCCAAGAAGGTAGTTCTTCCAATTTGGGTTGCCTAAGAGGCATTAGCTCACATAATAGCTGCGAGTTTTTCTTTCCATGCTTTTATGATGCTTTCTTATATCACATCTAATGTATACTCAATTGCTTAGGTCATTTCAAGAAGATGATTTCAACATCTTCCTATATTGAATGTTCACAATAGTATTTGAGCATGCAGTAGATCATAGTTGTTTTTATATTGCTTGCGTTCATTTCATAAAATAGGATTAGTTTTATTTTTAATCAAGAGTTTTCAAGGATAGGATAGGAAGTGATTTCATTTTCATCTTACTAATGAATACAATTGTATCAAGAATAATGCTTTGTTTTTCATAGACACAATGTTGGCCTAGATTAGACTAATCATTCAAGTTTTTGATTTGATTTTATGCAAATTAAGTTAATTGAAGTATATTTCATTTTCTTCCTTCTTAGAAATTAGTTTTTATATTAAACATCCATTAGACTTAGTTGATCATTGGCACTTAACATCCATTAAAATCATTATGCATAAAAGACAAAACCCTCAAAACAATACAAAAACATACTCAACAAAGTAAGAAACAAGGTTAACTAAGCACATATTGTGCACCACACTTCATCAGTTTACTAACCCTAGTCGATAATTTATGTTAGCAATTTAAGACATTAAATTGATTGAACATTTTGGCGTCGTTGCAGGGGAAGTGTAATTAGGCGACCTTATTACTTACATCTAAAACAAATTAATAATTTCCCAAGTATGCTCTCTTCTTGTGCATTGTTGCGACCTGGAAGATCAGAAAGGAAAATTGAATAAGTTAGCCATGAAATAAAATTTTACAATAAAATTCATAGATCTTAAAAAAAATGGCTAGGAGATCTAAATGCACTATTTAATCTAGAAATTTATTTAAAATTTGATCTCCAATTTCCAAATAAATTTATCTCAAAATTTCTAAACTAAATACTTTATTTCTTATTTTTAAATAAAAATTGAAAAAATAAGTAAATAAATAAAACAATCATTTTTTTTATAAAAACAAACAAAACAAAAAAAATTAAAAATAAAAACAATTTAAAAACAAACCAAACTAAAAAATAATAAAATATAAAAAATAAAAACAAAACAAAACAAAAAAAACCAAATACATTTTAAAAGTAACACAAAAATACAAAACCCAACTAGATCTTTAAACCAGACTAGACCTGTGTTTGAAGTCGGTGCTCTGCTCTGGATTTCAAACCCTTGTATGTCCTGAAATCTTGAACACGAAGAGGTCGTTGAAACTAATTCGAGAGGCGTCACAGAATAGAGGGAAAAATCATGGCAGAAGCAGTTGACACAGCAGCCCGTCTACACACAGTTAGAGAGAAGTTGTGGCTGCTCATAGCATTTCTGCAAGAATTTCCCAAGACACTCATGAACTAGTAGGCATAACCAACTGCAAACCTACAAATAAAAAAAATCCAACCACAGCAATCGGTTTTTGTAACCGGAGAATCACATAAAACGTAACTGTTTTGACACACGATTTTAAAATGTATTTTTTGAGCAACCCTAGGTGAATTAGAAAAATCCAAGACATGGGTTTTTTCGAGAACATGGCAAATTAGGCAACTCAAAAACGGTTTTCTGAATTTCACAACCATTTGAGTGAAATTTAGGGTTCTTCAGAGCTCCATTTTGTAAATTGCATGAGGAAAAAAATGATTTGTTTTGAATTGTTTTAACATGGCAAGTTGAAAGCAGAAAAATCCAAGTGAATAACAAACTCTTCACCACATGGCATGAGGTCTAGGAGGAAGGACGGTTCTCTCTCCCACGCAGTGTTCCGTAAGAAGACACACACAGAGCAGTATCTTCACGCTGATTCCCATCATTTCCCTGCTCAGAAGATGGGTGTTCTTAACACCTTGGCTACGCGTGCCCTCAGGATTTCGGATAAAGAAAGCCTGGATAGAGAGAGAACCCACCTCCTTGACATCTTTATGGATAACGGATATAGCAGGCACCTTGGTCGGAAGGCTTTCCTTACAGCTTCCAAAAAAGCGTTTATTAAGAAAGAGCCTAAGGAACGTCATCCAGGTGTCCATCTTCCTTATATCGAAGGGACCACGGATAGGATTGCTCGGATCCTTAGAAAGTTTGATATTCCCTCAACCTTCAGGCCCCTCAAACCATTCGTAATTCGCTTCGGTCTGTGAAGGATCCTGTTAACCCCAAAGACATGAAGGGTGTTTATTTGATTCCTTGCTCTTGTGGGACACCCTATATAGGGGAAACAGGGCGCTCCATCCACCAGAGAATTTGTGAGCATGCAGCGGACCTGAGGCACGGAAGAACTAAGTCCTCAGCTTTAGCAGAGCATGCGGACAAGACTAAGCATCATGTTTGCATAGAGGAGGCCAAAGTCATTGCGAGGGTAGATCGATACCATCATCGCAAGTTAAGGGAAGCTATTGAAATTGAGCAGAGACCCATCAATCTCAACATAGATGATGGTTGGAAGGTAAGTAGGAGTTGGATCCCTGCCCTGTCGGCTTAGGGTCTCTTCCCCCCCCGGCCCCTCTGGCCATCCGAGGTGCTTCATCTGTATGTGTTTGGTTTAGTCTTTTCGAGTTTATTTTTCGTTGGCATCGTTGTGCTCTTCTCTTTTTTCCTTTTTTCGTTTTAGGTATTAATCAGATTTATTATTTTTCCCTGATATAGGCCCTTGTCCGGTTTTAGCAGTTTATTCCTTAGGTTAGTTTGATTAGTATATATAATTTAGGATGTATTATTGGATCTAGTTTAAGTAGTATAATGATAGCTTATATAGATATATAGTATATCTCGAAAAGAAATTATAATAAATAATTTAAAGATAAAACATCGATAGTAATATTAGACTCCAAGAGAATATATAATTACCTATATAACTTAAATAAAACATATATAATATATAACTTAAAATTATTTCTTTCTAAGGAAATAATTTAAAAGTAACTTTCAAATAACCATTAACATGTTATTCAAGAAAATTAAATTTCTTTTCGCTCATTTATTTTATTCCTAATATCTCTTATTTCTAGAAATATAATATTATAGGACTAGATTTAATAATATATAACCTAAATTATTCTTTCAAAATTATTAATACAATAGTAAAATAATTTTTTTTAATAACCTTTAATTTATTTAAACAAATAATTTTCTTTTAATAATATCAGCTCTTAAAAATATTATATTTAATAATTAGATTATATTTACCAATATAACCTAATTTCTCTTATCTCAAGGAATTAAAATATTATTACCTTAATATTATGAAAAATGATAATTAAATTAATTTTATTAATAATATAATTATGACCTAGGTCCAAGTCAAATATAGCCGTTAGGTAGCCGTTGGAGTCTCTGCTCAGTATATTTAGCTTGCTAGGCCTGATCTGTTCCTTCAACTCGTCCTGACGATGAACCACACCGGTTGGTTCGAAACGCGTCGACAATGATCTTTTTGATGTGATTTATGCTGAAGCTCTCTT
>APFE030614527.1:146206-295261 GCA_000404065.3 Pinus taeda
GATACATTCATATTCATATTTTGACATATTCATATCACATTCAAAATCCCATATACTTTCAAAAGATATTAACTATTACATTATTGTTATGAGCATACGAAAGGATTTTCAAAATTACTGAAAAGATAATTGGATACAAACACAATCATGGTTGTCACACAAGAATCAACTATGATGCAATCCAATAAAGATATACTTTGCAACAATAATCAAAATATCGACTTATATAATAAAAACTCAAGTAGGGACCACGGACTTGGACGAATGGCGATTTCGAACCCTAGCTCCTGCTCTGCCGTCTCCCTCTCAGCGGCCGTCTTCTGGCCTTCGAGGTCTCCTGCAGTGGATGAAGCCGCGATCCTAAGCCTCGGATGGACAGCATTTCGATTCTCCTTTGATCTGACGTTTCCTCATTTAACAGCAACAGATCTCCCAGCTCTTTTTCGCCTCGAGGTAGGCTTTCAGGCGGCTAGTCTTCCGCCCTCCGATTTCTCCTTGCGTCTCTGCAGCCACAGTAAGAAGGCTGACGTTTTGGCAAAGACTGCTCCAGCAGAATTTTTTTTGGCTTCTCCTTCGGCAGGGCTCTAGGGCAGAAATCTCTTCAGCGGATTTTGTCGCCATTGTTACCTCCTCTGGCCCACAAGAATCGCAGATCTCATGCATTACTCATTCAGATCTCCCTTAGCTTCCTGGATCCACCTCGATTGAGCATCTGGAAGCTATTTTGGGAGGACTTTCTTGACAATATTTCAAAAACAAGCCCCCTCACCGCCCAGATCTGCAGGGGACATAGGAACTCGGACTTCTCTCCTTCGTTCCAGATACAAATCAAGCTCATTTCTGGGAAAACGTTGATGCAATGGGTGAACCCAACGGATCTCGTGTTGGATCTCAAACATGAGCTGCAAATCAAACTGGGGATTCCCTCTGCGGCTCATCGGCTCATTCATGCAGGTAAACAACTTGAGGATCTTTTTCCCCTTTCTTCTTACCGCATTAAAAGAGACGCCACCATATTTTTAACCCTTCGTTTGAGAGGAGGAGTTGTTGGAGCTTCATCCTCAGCTAAGGCTTTCTCTTACAAAGATGCAGTCCATGCTCAGAAGCCTGAAAAGAATGCTCCACCTGTTCAGGCTCCCAAACCTTTTTTGGTGGACAAACTGGAGGAAGCCCCCTCCATTGAAATAAAGCATCCATCTCTGGATGATCAAGCTGAAAAGTTTGTTGAGCATGCCATTATTTGCAGATTCAATGGGTTGTGGCCTCGCATAGCAGACCTCTACCAATGGATCCACTCCAACTGGACCAACAATTGCAAGGTTCTGTTGTGCTCAAAAGGCTTCTTCATTGTAGTGTTTGCCTTCGATGAAGACTATAATAAAGCTCTAACTGCAGGCCCATGGTTTTGGGGCTCATCTGGCTTATTTCTCACCCCCTGGTTTCCAAATTTCGATCCAGCTACGGCAGTCATCACCAAGCTCCCCATCTGGGTCAGACTCCCTAACCTCCCGGCGCATCTATGGCACTTTGCTGTTTTCCAAGGGATTGGTAATGCCCTAGGCAGCTACCTAGACACAGATATCTCAAGAGGGGAAAAGGGCATCTATACATTTGCCAGAATCTGTGTAGAAATAGATATGAGTAAAGGTCTCCCTGACCAGATCAACCTCAAAATTGGAGACTTTCATTGGACTCAAGCCCTGGATTACGAGAACACAGCCTTTCGCTGCCGAAACTGCCACAACACAGGGCACCTTAAAAACTCCTGTCCCGCGGAGCCGATCCACAAGAAGAAATCCAATCAGAAGCAGAAATCCAAGAGTTGGAAGCCTCATACCCCACCCCCCATGGATGATTTTGACTTCAGCTCGGATGAAGAGGAGATAAATGAGGAAGAAATGGAAACCAAGACAGCGCAGGAACCGCCCTCGGCTGACCCTGAGGATCTTTCTGTCCAGTCAAGCTCCCAGAAAAGGAATCATGAATCCTCCACCTCGGATTCAGACAAGGAAATCTCTCAAGCAACCCAGCTCAGTTTGCAAATTGCGCCAGTTCAGCAGTGCCCTCCAGAATGGATCAAAGTGGGTAAAAAGAAAGAGAAAAAATTCCGCATAGTTGATCCCTCCCATGCTGGGTAGAATCTTATGCTTTGTTTTGTCCTCTGGTTTCTCTTGTCACTTCTTGCTATGTTCTTCTCTCTTCTCTTCGCTTCTAGGAGCCGAGGTGGATTGCATATCCTTTCCGGCTGCCTTTGTTCTTGTTTCTCTTGGCTCTGCCTGTTTCCAGGCTTGATTGTACTATATTTTTTCCTTTATTAATAGATTTAGTCTTTATCCACACAAAAAAAAAACACACAATAATCAAAATATCATTATGCAAAGTTCAAAGATCAAAAATAAATGCAACAATAAAATATAGTTGTAACACAAGAACCAACCATGTTGCAATTCAACTAAAAGACTTTGCAAAAGTATAAAGTTATCAAATGATATCATGCAAAGTTAAGCCAAAGTTCAAGGATCAAAAGGAATTAATGTAATAGATTGCATGAGGACATGCAATAGCTTCAGTTGGGGGGTATGTTGGGCCTTGAAATTGTCATTCACTTCCACATTTTCACTTATATTTTCATATTGTCACCTTCACTTCACCTCTATTTCATTACATTTACCTTACTATTATCATTATTGGGTCACATTTATGTTTTTTCAAACTTTATTAATTCTTAGCATTTTTAAATGAATTTATGGTTAAAAACTAGAAAATAATGTGCATATGATTATACCTAACAAGTGGGATGAGATTATTGACATATGTAGGTCAAAAGGAAGCTTCTAAAAGATCTTTATGTGGTCTCTCAAAACCAAATTCGAATTTGAGTGGAGAGGATCATGGGATCATAAAGATATGTGTCTCATTTCCTATTTATATTGAAACTCTAAGAAGACACGTGTCTTATCATTTCCTATTTTGATTGTAACTCTAGAGATATAGGGAGAGATTCATGGACTCTCATTAATGAGATAGCTTCTCATCTTTTTGTATAAATAGGGGAAGTTTTTTCTTATCAAGGGGTAAAAAGGAGGAAAAGAAGATAAAGAATTATAGAATGTTTTGTAACAAGGCTTGAGATGGAATGGGATATAAAGTGAAGAGCTATTGATGTAATGAGATTAGGAGTGTAGATTTCTATTGTGTAAAGTTGTGAGTTTATCAATAAAGAAGATTTTTTTCTATTAATGAATTTTAGAATATGAGTTTCGTGAGTTGGAATGCTATTGGACAATGGAAGGGCCCCCATCAACCATGTGCATCCCTTTGTAAATTTGTAAGATTAATTTGTTTGTTTTACTTCGATTCATGCAAATAGTTTAGCTTTCCATTGCAAATGTTATTTTATTTTTCAAATGTAGATTTACCTCACTCTGTAATTTTATGTTTTCTAAGAGCATCTCAAGAAAGTAGTGTTTTATCTATTTTCTAGAATTTGATTGTTTGAAGCATCAGAGCATACAGTGACTTAGTTTTCTTTCACGTGTCTTTATAATGCTTTCTTAGATTCAGCCTTACATTCACTGTTTAACCCTATGTTTTCCGAAGAGCTTCTCAAGATGGTAGCATTCAGCTATTTTCCAATATTGGTTGCTTGAGGCATTACGAATAAACAGTGATTTAATTTCTTTCCTTATGCTTTTGTCATGCTTTTTAGATTAAGCTTTCATCTATTGTGTAATCTCATGATTAGCAAGTCCAAAAAGGTAGTTCTTCCAATTTGGGTTGCCTAAGAGGCATTAGATCACATAGTATCTACAAGTTTTCCTTTCCATGATTTTATGATGCTTTCTTATATCACATATAATGCATACTCAATTGCTTAAGTCATTTCAAGAACATGATTTCGACATCTTCCTATATTGAATGTTCACAATAGTATTTGAGCACACAGTAGATCATAGTTGTTTTTATATTGTTTGCTTTCATTTCATAGAATAGGATTAGTTTTATTTTTGATCAAGAGTTTTCAAGGATAGTATAGGAAGTGATTTCATTTTCATCTTATCAATGAATACAATTGTATCTAGAATAATGCTTTACTTTTCATAGACACAGTGACGGCCTAGATTAGACTAACCATTCAAGTTTTTGATTTGATTTTATGCAAATTAAGTTAGTTTAAGTACATTTCCCTTTCTTCCTTCTTAGAAATTAGTTTTTATATTAGACATCCATTAGACTTAGTTGATCATTGACACTTAACATCCATTTAAATCATTAGGCATAAAAGACAAAACCTCAAAACAATACAAAAACATACTCAACGAAGTAAGAAATAAGGTTAACTAAGCACATATTGTGCACCACACTTCATCACTTTGCTAACCCTGGTCGATAATTTATGTTAGCAATTTAAGACATTAAATTGACTGAATAGCTATGAGCGTTGAAGCAATGACAGCCGAGGGGGTTGCGCTGAAGGTTGTTAGGGAGGTAGAGGTAGGTTCTCCAGAGGTTGTAGAGGTATTAGCTAATGTCCCCAAATCACCACAGCGCCTAGACCAAAGGCAACTCCAACCAGGGAGAGTGTGAAGGATAAGAAAGGCAAGCAGGCTGCGATACCGGTGTGCATCGCTGAGAAGAAACCCACCGAAGGACAAGCCCAACGCACAGGAAAAAAGAAAAGCCATTAACTTTGGGCCGGAGGAGGAAGAAATTGAGGACATCCCGATGGATGATGAGGAGCTTGGCATGGAAGTAGAGGAAGTTGAAATCAAGGGTTCTAACCTTATCACTAGGTTGCCCGAATACGTCCCTCTGTGTAAGGGCAAGACCAAAGTGTCGAAAGACATTAACGAAAGTAAGGTCGCCTTGCACACACCTCTACTACCAGACAAAATTGTATTTGAAGGACCACAATTGGGGCAGATTCCTCTATTGAAACTGGAAGATTGGGACTTAGCTGACCATGAGAATTTCCTGCACTTGGCAATAGAGCAGCTAATGCATCGCGTTGTTGACACAACCTCCAAGATGACTGCATTGGAACCGCGGAAGTGGCTCAGGGGAGTAGACAAGGCAGGTCTGCTCAACCTGCTATGGGTGTTGCATTCCAATTGCACCCCCATTAAGTATTGGTCATCAAGCAGCTTCTATGCTTGGTGCACGATGGGTGTCTGTGGCTAGAGGAGTCAATACCCATCACCAACATATTGATCCATAGGATCATGCAACTTCCCTACATAGGGGAAAATCCGACCATGATGTTTGGCAGAAAAGGTGGTGAACAGGCCCTCGTAGAGGCCATGAAGGAGAAATTCAAGCTCGTTAAGAAGCCTCGAGGCATGCCATCTCGATTATCTATGACCCTGCAGTCAAGGTGGCCACATAGATTTTGGCAGGAATGGTTATGAGGAAGTGTTGTGCAGATGAAGTGTCGACACCAATCATTGTTCTTGCAACCTAATGTGCTGAAGGAGTCCAGTTTAATTAGGTGTGTTATCTCTGCGATGAGTTCCTTGCGAACTGCCGCAAGGCACAGGAGCTCAGCAAGACCTTCCATTATGCGTGGCTCTTATTGTCTATTGTGTTGGTAGCCTGGGAACTGCTGGAAGACAGTCAATTCCCCTCGGTCGCATCGGACCTGCCAGAAGCAGTGAAATACACTTCACTGTGGGCAACCAAGGATGCTCAGTGCATCAAGGATAGCAATATCTTTTGGATCTTGATGGAAACGAACATCTGCATGGCTATCAATCACAAACCACGATTGTCACCTACTGTGTTTGCCAAACTATAGGAGTACGTGGAGTTCAAGGCAGACTTTCACCGCGTATCGATCAGGGCATAGAAGGAACCTGAGCAGACATGGTATGACTTGCCGTACTTTGCAACGGATGACGTGATTGATGCAATACTCGATCTCTGACCGACATTGTGGCACACTACCTCAGACTTGGCGAGGGGGTTGAGCAAGTCCGTCGCACAATGCAAAAAGGAGGAGGCCAAGCTTAAGTTGATGCAGCTGATAGAGAAGAGGAGGAAGGAGGTTGTTGACAAGGCCCAGGTGGAGTGCGATGCCGCCCAGCAAACAGGCAAAATAGAGTGTGGCTCTGCAAAGGCGCGAGGTCGCATTTGCCTGAAATAGAGGAAGAAAAGGATGAGCAAACATAGCAACATGGAGTGGACTCGCAGACAACATCATACCACATCAAACGTCCAAGAGAACTAGAAAAAGTGGGGCCGCGGAAGAAATCCAAGGCCAGTAAGGCGTTGCTAGTCCCAATCACCTTCACAAAGGGGGATTTGAATGACATTAGAGACACGGTGCAGGATGTCACCATGGAGGCACTATAGCAGTTCGAGCAGTAATAACAGCTACTATTGGGGGCCATCCAGATGGATTGGTAGGAGTTGCAGACCTGCGGATCACAGGCTGGCACAGTGTCTACCAACCTAGCTATCAGTACTTCAGAAGCTGCCAAGATGCTGCATGTGAAGGTCTCCCAAGCGATAATGTTGCCGGATGGAGCACTGACCACAGAAAAATGAAGCTAACAGGCCCGCTGTCAGCGCCCTCAAGGGAATGGAACTAAACTTGGCAGTGCTCCCTAGCGAGGCGCTCCACCTACTATAGGATGGAGTGATCGCAGAGCTGAGGGCCCGCGAACACCGCATTGTGCAGGTAATCACTGAACAGCAAATCAATAATGTGTAGATGGCCCTGTAGCAAGACACCGCCCTCACTTCCATGGTGGAACTGACTAATACAAATATTGGCATGGTTAAGGTCGTGAGGGAAGTTTGTTGAATGGTCCCCGAATTAGCCATTCTCGAGGAGGCGGAGGCAGATGAACAGGTCTACAAGCTTGCTACACGGGTGTGCGACGATCACACAGAGTTGGCTAAGGTTCAGCTAGATCTTAGCCTACAGATTGCAAATTTGTAGTTGAAGGCCCAGCCTTCAACTCCACCAGAAGTAAAGGAGCAGCGAGCAACCGCTTTCACTGAGGCGATAGCGGCGGTAGACAGTACAGTAGCATACTACACACAACTTTTTGAACAGTCGTTTTAGGTTCTCACGGGCTTGCAGGAGGATCCTAATGTACAGCGGCTAGAGACAAAGGAACAAGAATTGTAGCAGTGGTATGACAAAGTAAAAGTTATAGCACGCACCGTCGCTCTCACGCAGAGACTGACGAAGCTGCAGGAGGCCAAAACATTGAAAGAACAGGTAGATGCAGCGCAGCACAAAGAGGCATTGTTCAAGGTGCACTTGAAGCCTTGGTTGGATGAGGCTTATTCGGTCACGAACTCTATTGAAGGCAAGCCTGCTAATCTGTAAGCGACTCAACAGAAGCTTCAGGTTGACCGTCTATGGCCAGTGACAGAGCAGATGGTTGACGAAGCGAAGCAGGTGGCCGCATAGTGCACCACCAAGGTTGATGTCATACATGTCGAGTTGGGAGGTCTTCACACCAAGATCTCCGTGCCCATAGAGTGACTCGAGTGCAAGTCACCATGTTTGTGTTGGGGGCCTGTTAGGAACGGGTTCCCCCAAGGACAGCTTTGGGGCTAAAAGTCCATGTTTTGGGACAATTTTGTAATAAAATTGTAAAGTTTCCGCATTTTGTGGTCGCAGAGCGCGAAGATGTCAAGAGTCACAAAAGGGTTGTCTGCCCTTATTTTGTAAAGTGTAAAGTCAACTGTAAAGATCCACCCATGGTCCGTGGACCATGGGATTGTATAAAAAGGAGCTAAGTAAGTAAGCTCTAAGAAGTGAAGTAAGTAGTGAAGAATGGAGTAAGGAGTTAAGCATTAGAGTCTAAGTGTTCTCGAGTCTTAGTGTAGGTAGAAGCTCTGCAGCTGAGTGTGCAGAGGCCTAGGGTGGAAGTCCACAGTTGAGTGCATGGACCCCTGCAACTGTGTGTGCAAGGTGGATAGAGCTTGTATTAACTTAACGATATCAATAAAGAGAAGTATTCTGCAATTATTGTGTATTTAGATCTAGTTAGTGCATCTGATTATATTGCTTTTTGGGTTTGATTTACTATGTTTATGTGATGCTCGAATATATGTGATTATATTAGTTAATTGAATGTAAGTAATAATATCAGTTTACGCGGCGCTAACTGTGATTGATTAGTAAGATAAGCAGAACACTTAAGATAACTTGGGAACCTATACAGTACGTTGTCATAGCTGCGCGGAAGTACCTAGATCATGGGTTAAGGTTGCGTGAAGATCAATCATACACCTTCGCAGAGGTATTGAAGGGCGGAATAAAGGGTACACTGACAGAGCCCTAATGCTTAGTGATTTGCGTGAAAATAGGAACCGAGGGTATAAACCGACATCACGACCATCTTAGGGTGCGGAAACTTGGTTCCAGCATCCCCTCATACTGCTTCGGGTGAGACTTCGGTCCGCGCTCCGCAGACTGATGCCAAAAGGGCCAGTAGTGTAGGGATTTGTTTGGCTAACTAACATTGAACTTGGGTCATGCCACACAAAGCCAACATCGTTTGATTATTGTTGTTATATGTTCAATATTTGTATTATCTGATTTTCACTTTAATTTTTATGTGAATCATTTTTTTTGTAAGAAACTTGTGATTACTATTATTTTTTAACATAAAACTGATAATTAAAAAAAAAAAAATGTTATTTTTTTAAGTTTTTTTATTAGGATTTTCCCATAAAAATCATTTATTTGACATGTCATTTTTGACAAAAACTCTGAAAATGTGTATTTTTTCATTATATTTATATTGAAAATGTGTTTTTTTGGTCAAATGTTTAAAATTATTGTTTTTAGTGACAACTATTTGATGTCCATTGAAATATTAATTAACATTACATAAACATATAGAAAATACTAACTTTAAAATATTGACCATTTTTTTTTTTCACCACGCGAAAAAAATTAAGATTTCATTATAAAAAAATGAAAAGAAAAATAAAAACACACAAATACATAAATACACTTAAAAAAATAAATAAATAAATCTTATGGGAAGAATAATACATTAGAAAAATTAAAGTATAAACCCTCTAAAAAAAGGGGTTGATGTTGCATCAACACTTCTCAAAACCAGCATGAAAATCACTAACATCTAAAAAAAATGTTCATACTTGATACATAAGAAAATTTAAAGTGCTAAAAATATTCTTTAAAAAAAAGTTGTATTTTGAATCACCGCTTTTCAAAATTGGGTGACTTTTTTCTACCTCAAAAAAACGGGTACTAGGTAATTTTCTCATTTGATCAGTAACTATGTTCAAGGGGGAGGGTTCTGTAACAACCCTGGTGAAAATTTCATGTAATAAAAGTTAGAAACAATAACCACGGATGAATGGGACACTTATTCCAAGTTGAATGTTAGGCAAGATATCCTAGGTGGTGTTCATTTCGTTGTTTATGGCTAAGGAAATTGACAAAGGAAATGACTAAGGCTTTGGAAAGGCAAAATGGCATTTTTGGCACAATTATTTATGAAAATAATGGAAATTAGGAGAAAAAGGAGGTGAAAGGTCGCAAGTTGCATGTGAGGAGGAAAATGAAGAAAATAATGCCCTCATTCATAAAAAGGCTTATGAGGATCAGTTGGTAAACTTTTGTCAGTTCAGTTTTGGATCACTATCATTATTCTCTCTCTCTCTCATACTCTTGGATACTTAGAGTTTTCTTGGAGCACTTTGGCATTACAGAAATAAAGGCAAAGAAGGCAAGAGGAAGCAAGGATCAAGTGAGGAAAGGCAGGACCAAGGAGCTACAACAGGCTTCATTGCAGGTATTGAATTCCATATGTATTTCCCTTTCTAGATTTGGCATGCATGGTATTGCATGTGGTCATTTTCTATCATGGCATGGGTTTTGCCAGGTATGATAGCGTTTTCAACCTAACCTTGCCATTTCCGGATTGCCATGGTGTGATGGGGTTCTCATGTTTGGTTGAGCTGGATTGCCCGATGGATTCAAAGTTGAGTGAGGTGGATCTCCGAAATTATAGAGCACAAGGCCTAGTAACCCCTTAACCGAATTGTGGGTTGCGGTAAAGCCAGAGTTTTTGTTGCCTTAGATAGCCTAGGAATCCTTTCTCGTGAATGGTAGGATATACGATAAAGCCTCGAGGTGGTTTGCTCTTCGTTGGCCCCAGTAATCTCGGGTTTGGGATATGCAGTAAAGCTTGGAGAGTGGGTCTCAGTTTAGGGCCTAGTGATCCGAGTTTGGATTGCAGTAAAGCCTGAGAGACTAAGAGATAGGAAAATTCCTCACGGTGTAGGTGGAGAAATCCGGTGGCATCGATGCTTGTTTGGCCTAGTGATCGGGTGGATATCATGGTAAAGCCAGTTATGATGTGTTCATTGTGTTAGCCTAGTGATTTGAGATGGATGACGATAAAGCCTGGTTTCTATCGATGAGGGTGAGGTGGTTTAGCCTCAGTATGCCCTAGGGAAGTTCTTTTGGTTTGAGTCCCACATTCATTCTTGGAATATGGCACGGGGTTGAATGGATGAAGAGAGATTTAGCTCAGTCATTCTATGGTTGGGTGGAACGTGGTAGTCCCATTTCCGGTTGGTTGATTGCATTGATTAATGAGAAATTCATTCCCTTGATTTCATGTGAAAATGTATTGATGTATGTATGGATTTGGATGGATGATATGTTTATGGTATTTATGTTCCTATTATGTTTTTTATATTTACATTTTGTGACAGCAGCTATGTATGGCTCTCATCATGTTTTTACTTGTAATTGAATGGATATTGTATCTAGGACCTAATAAGTGATAAGGCAGCAAATGGCATGAGGGAATAATGGTTCATAGCGATTTTCAGATAAGTATGAGATCCCTACACTTAATTTTGTTGTTTACAGCTGTAGGCTACATGTTGACAATATGTTTGATGAAATGCATGTCATGGCTAGTAAGGGTCTGGCTAAGGTCTTGATCAACTTATTGGTTTTGCATCATTGTTTCCTTGTAATTTACTTGATTCTTAGATTTTGTTCCATCATGGGCAGTGACCTCAGTTCTGGGCTTGAAAAAGTGGCTTAAATCCTAGTCTCTAGCACAAAAATGGAAACTTTAGTCCACAGTCGCTAGCAAGCAGACCTATGAGAGTGACTTTAGGTCTCTGGTCACTCCCCTACCCGTAGCATCAGAGCGACTATGGCCTAAGAGGTTCAAAACAACAGTGGGACCCAGGGATAGGTTGTCTGAGTGGTTGACTTGTCTTATGAGGGTTATATTGATGATGTTGGATGATTGTGTGTGATGTTTCGTTGATTCCACTTCCTTAAGGTCACCTAGGAGGTTGAATATCATCATAGTAGCCTCTCATCTCATGTTTACCCCGGTTGGCATAGTTACTTGGGTGGATGTGGGAGGAGGGTGTTACAAGGGATTGGGCTATTGCGTAGTTTCACAGTTCATGAGCTCAAAGGATGAGCTTGAGGCTATAGACTGTGCAATGCACGGTTAAGGCTAGGCTGGGAGGATGAATTGCACAATTTTGGGAGGCAAGGTGGGGCTTGAGCATTAAAACTACGCAGTATAGCATTCTTGAAGAAGAACTATGAATTGCGTAGTGTGAAGGGACAAGAATGCAGCTTCACAATTGGAATTGCATATTGCGCAGTTGATGAAGGTCTGATGAGGCTACGTTGTTGGGGAATTTATGAAAAGTAGCTAAGTGTGGGACCGAAGAGACTGATGTGAACAGTGGTATGATTTGACTATGATCACACACTTGAAACACTTTAACGACACAACAACATAGATCATCTGGAACACGTTAACAACATATTTCCCTCAATGCGACAACCTTGCAACGACTTTACGACAAGTGTGACACTAAAGGTACACTTTGCAACGATCGTGATGACACTTGTGCAAATGTGCTAAAAACTTCGAGATTGAGTGTGATTGATGTTTACACTGTTAGACCAACTCATTCACATAAAGATAACCCTTGAAACCACCTGAACAAGCATACATACATTGTACGACAGCTAACATGCAAAAATATGCCAATTTCTAACATGTGAATGACTTGTGCGATATGTGGACAACAATGAAAGTAACACATGCTAAAGCAAAGATATCATGAAAATGGCAGTAGTTAGAGTGAAGGCAAGAGAAAGCGACAACCGAGAACATGAAAATGACACTCGCAAAAACAAAGGTGTGCAAAAGCGACAATTTTCAAAACTCATCGAAATGGAAGTATGAACATAGCTAGAATGTGAGAAATTGTCGTTCTTAGTGCGCACTGATTGTTGACATGGATTGGACATCGCACATGCACATTATTGATGTACCATGCTATGATTTTCTTGGCTTGCGTAAAAGGATGTGCTCATGAACTTGTTGCGGACTAAGCATGTGTGAGCATGTGATTTCGACACTTTTGATCCAAGCAAGGAGCTCTAAAGCATCAGCCAACCAAGAAGTGACTATGGAACGACCAATCACAAGATCCATAGTAGGCTCCAAAATTCAAGTGTACACAAATTTTCAGAGGGTGTTTGTCGCAGAGACAACACTTGGCGACACACTGGTAGAACTATAGCTTCTCTGCCTTGGTCAATTCTTCCGTGCAGGGTCTTATTCTTCAGGAAGTATTGATTCATCGTTGATATTACCGTGATTTCCTCGCTTACCCCGTGCATAAACATAGTTCCCTTCATTTCTTTACTCTGTTAAACACAAATAGAAGATCAGTGATCACACAATGTTTTGAATCAGGATAGGGTAATGAAGTTCATGAGCTTTATGTTTTCATAGTATAGTTTTTCATCTTTGGTGTTGCTTTGCTACCAGCATGCCTAGACTGTACCTCGACCGAGTCACTTCAGGGACACAAACACTGCTCCACTGCCAGCGAGCCTGGACAATACCTTGGCAGAGTTGCTTGCTTCACCTCTCTACACATAAATCATTTCTCTTCTTTCACCTTTATTTAGTTATTTACATAGGACTATGCATCGACACTTATTTATTTCATGGGCGGAAGAGGGATCCCAACTTATTGAGATCACGAAAGGTTGTCCCTTCATAGGAGCATATATAAGACCTATGATATTGGTTTTCTCATTTACGATTTCCCCCTTGTCCTTATCTACTTATTGGATATGATTGAAACATTGAAACATAAAAACTCGAGTGCAAGCATGAGGTTTCCATAATATACATGGAGATCATGCTTCGACATAAGGTTTTGTTAATGCGGGGATCATATTTCCGTCGAAACATCATCGACCAAAAGATGTAACCAAGAGAAGGAAGAACAACAAAGACTTAGCCAAATTTTGTTGTGTTACAAAGTCCTTTTCTATTTTTCCACATTCCCTTTTGGGCCAAGAAATAATCTCCATTCATGGTCTTACTGATGGAACGAAAAAAGAAAAGACACAATACAACAAGAAAGCAAAACCGAAGCACAAGCAAAAGAGGCTAAACCAAAACATAATGCAAGACATAAGTAAGAATACAAGAGAGACTGAAGAGAACAAGCACGGGATGAGTGCAAGAGAGGGAAAACTAGGATGTAGCTAATCCTACTCCTAACGTAACAGCTAGAAGGTTGGGGTCACCTATAATGGAATTTCCAATGTAGCCACCGTAATTGTTCCCGACCTGCAATCACAAATATGTGATCAATTAATACATATATAAGACAATGTGTAATAGAAAAGATAAGAACTTGAATAGCTTGCACAAAAATTTGAAGTTATTTCATGTTAGGTATTGCTTGTTAGCATCAATATAGGCCATAGCCGTTACTTCTAACCAGTTCACATTCTTACCTTTTTTATGAAAACCATCATTGAACAAACCTTGGAAGCTTCTTACAAATGTTTCTTAAACTGCACCGAACTACTTAGCAAGCACACGGAAATATCGAAACTTGTTATTTGTGACGGAGCCTGCCAAGTACGATTTCTCCAACCATTCAACGATTGAATAGTAAAACTCGTGAAAATCCCCCTTAAAACCCTGAAATCTTTGAAAAGACGAACTTTCAATTAAAGGCATGGGATTACCATGAGAATCTTGTGATGAGAAATAGATCTAATCATATCCAGTAGTTGTGTCAAAGAAGGAAGGAATTGACATAACCATCTATGAGTGCATAAGTGCCTCAACCACTTGACAAGTACCCGGATAGAGAGGTGTTAAACCATAAAAATCAAAGGATGTAAAATGACTAGCATTGGATGTGTTGATGGGAAAATAGTAAGTTGAACAACAGTCATCAGAAACAAAATCACAATCAGATAGGCTGATTAAAGCATCAAATTCCTAGTTTGTAATTACCAAAGATAGATCAATTTGAATAGTATTGTAAATGCTTTGCATAATATAATCATCTTCCTCACGTGATGAGTGTAAAAAACCATTTTCTTATAAATGGTTACATATTGCACTAGCATCGTAATTGTCGAAAGGAGTAAAAAGGAATGCTAGTATAACAAACACATAAAACCAATTAGCGTAAAAAAAGTGAAGAATTTGATTCATTAAATAATCCATGCATTCACTGATGATTAGGAGGATTTCAGGTGTGATGAAGAAAAGGATTAGCATTAGAATATTCAAAAGAAGGATGAGGAGCTTATTGTTTTCAAAATAGCGTGACAGGTATGACCCCTTTGGCCAAATATAATCTTTAAAAGAATTTACTTCTCAATTCCATTATTTTATGAGAGACCTACATTACAAGCTCGAGTTTGATACAGGACACTTGCATGAAGATGAATCATCTTGAATCCAATCAAAAATCGAAACTTGAAAGTTCGAAAGGTCATATTCTTAATGCCAAATATATTAAAGAAATAATTTACATCGCATGAAACCATGTGGAAATAAGAGTTTTGTGAAGAAAACCAGACCTAACTTAGTCTGTGCGTCTTGCCACAGTTGCAAGACCTTGACATAACCATCAACGGAAGTTGAAGCGCATAGACTCCTTGGAAAGTCCTGAAACTTTCAAGGATTGTAAAATCGCATTCTGAAGATTGAACCAGATCATGCATGGTGTGAGGGTAGTTGTTTTCACTGATTTTGACGAGGTCACTATTAACTGGATGGAAACCATCTTTGTCACTGATTTGATCATATTTTACAACTTCAACAACCAGATTACTCAAGTTGAAACATTCATCTGATCGCAAATTTGAAGATACATCAATTGGAAAATTTTCGTGAGAAAGCTGGTTTGGAGTTTTATCTTCATGAATAATGGAAAGAGTAATCAATGATTTGATTATTTGCATTTTCATCATGGATAATATCACCACCTTGTGTCAATTGATAAGTTAACTCATCGAATGAAGAAATCGAAGAGCATGGAGTATCTTCGTCATGAGTAGATGCATCACAAATGGTAGAGAAAAGGAATAATGAGATGAAGAGGAAGTTGGGATGACCAAATTTGATTCTAGATCTAAAGTAAAGTCTTAGTTAGAAACTGAAAGATCAGATGATGCACTTGAGCATTCATCATTGATTACATCAACATAATTATCTCCATCAAAATGATTATTTCCCAATGCTACAGATTGATAGTAAGAATTGATTACATTTGATTTACTACCAAGATTAGCATGAAAAAATTCTAAGAATGGAAGTGCATGATATTCACATGGAGTATTTTGGAATGTATAAGAAGGAATGGGAGCATCTTCACCTTCCTGCTCCTCTTCCTATGTATTGTGAGTGCCTTGTACCTTATCGCAATTTGAACCAACAACTTGAAAATCAAGAGACTGTGAAAAGCTAGCTGGTGAAGCAGATTGATCAGGCAGATCATAGTACAAAGAGTCATGGCATGTAGATGATAGAGGATAACAAAAATATAGATCAGATTGGAAGTTTGAGTTGTGAATAATATTATCATGTTCCGGAATGGGGAAGTTAGTCTTCACCATGGGCTTCATGAGCCATTCTAGGATTTCCTCCAATGAGTCTGAGTCATGAGAAACAGAAGAAGAATGAGAAGATGGATTAGGAATTTGATCTGCAGATTTTCCAACTTTATTACCATCGTACAGAGGCATCCTTATCAGAACTAGAAAAGGAGGAGGACAAAGAACAAAAGGAGCAATAAACTCTTCCTATGAAATTAAAGGTGTTTCATGATTCACAAGAGTTGGGGAAGTAGGAAAATCATGGGGTTTAGGCTCACCATGTAAAGAGATAAGAACCAAGCGCTCAAACTCTTATTTTAATAAATCTCAATCCATATCTTCTTCAGAAAATTCATAACAAAGGTGAAGGAATCGATCATAAAAACCCTCAACTGATTCATTAGGCTTCATTCTTAAGTGATTGATTCTTTTACAAACATCTTGATAGTTATACCTATCAAAGGCTTGATAAAGCTCCTTGAGGAAATGATGGAAAGAATGATGGAGGCGACTGGTAAGTGGCACCATTGATTAACATGACCTTCAAGGGTGAGGGAGAAAAGCACACAAGCTGACACTTCATCATTGATTTCGTAAAATTCACAAAAAATTATAAAATCAAATATTTGTGCGGTTATGGATGTTCCATCCTAGCCATCAAACTTTAATTGAGAAAATTGATAGAGAGACTCATTTGGGATTCAAATTTGATAAATGGATAAATTATAAAAACACCCCGGAAGTAATATTTGAGGATGAGCCATTTGAGATAAGAGGTTCAAAATAGAATCAACGAGCATAGCTTGTCATCTGGCCCCCCTTCGAGCGCTAGTTATTGACTTTGTTGGAAATACTCCAAGCAAGGGGTCTCCTTAATGTGAAGTCCCAATTAGACCTCACATCGTTTGGAGTAGGAGCACCATCTAGAATATGGCTCAATTGTCAATTATCTTAAATGTATGCATTGGCTCTAACTATCAACAAGAGAGAGGAAAGAAAATGTGCCTTCAAAAAGCGAAGGGGGTGTGCCTGGTGAGTGTTCGATCATATGTGTGTCAAAGTTCTTTCAATGCGGAGGAGAGGAAAAGTGAGTCTCTAAGGGAGAGGTAGTAGTACCACCCTAGTAGAGACACACGTAAGCGAGAAGGATTTGTACAACATCAAATGGAATAGTCCACAAAGATGTGACAGTTGGTGCAACAAATGTAATGAGGAGGATTTGTCTAATATCCAGTGGAATAGTCCAAGAGGATGCGACAATGGTAATAGAAATTACAACACATTCTCAATATGATAAGTACCAAAATAACCGCAATAGTTCAACTACTTTAGCACAAATGAAAGCAAACTTGAATTACAAACATGCACAGAATAGTCTTACAAATATCCATAATCCATGAATGAAGAACGTGTAGGCCCATATGGCTTCTTATATTAAGTAAAAGTTTTAAGACACATGTATAAATGAACACCACTAGCTCCAATAGTGGAGTTTTGGAGCCACTCCTTGCTCCTCAAAATAACTAACTTATCTCTCTAATGCCTTACGATAGGAGCCAAGGTGAAAAGTCCTTTGCTCATACTATGAGGGTGTATCGATAACCAAGAGGTTATGCTTCATCTTATTTGTGACTCCTTGACTACCCTCATGACTGTTTGACTTCCTCTGACTTTTTTATGTTACATGACTCTTCATATTCTTAATGTGTCCTTTGGACTTCCTCTTTACAAGACATTTCAAATAGGTAATTACATAATCCACAATAATGATGTGGCATATGATGACTTGTGACAAGACATGACATGACAGTGATGACTCGAATTGCATGATGATGTGACAGTGCCAAGTTGTCCTTCTTGTTGCTTCTTTCCTTGTGTCTTCTTGAAAATATGGTATATGTTCTTTGTCTTCCTCCTCCTTATGACTTGAAGATGAGGAGTCTTCCATGTGATCTTGATCTTCATCTTCTGTTAAAGTTCGATGTTCCTTCATCTTCTCTCCTAATGATCATCTTGTTTCTTCAAGTCCATATGTGTCTTCTAGCATGTCCTCCTTTTCCATATCCTTCTTCATCATCTTACCATAGCATGATAAAGTACCTATGCCTGCAATCCACTCATCATAAGATGATATGATATCAGTCTGACAAACCACTAATCTAAGATGGTGCATATTGATCCATTGACTGAGTCGGCACCGAATGACGGGTTGGAAAAGAGGCTCAATAACTGCGCAATTGCGCAGTTCAGGAAATCAGGGGTGAGCTTGATCCTTGAGACTACACAATGTGTAGTTCAGTCTTGGCTGAAGAAAAAAACTACGTAGTCTAGTAGCTCAGGGTGACAGGTTGAGGGGATGGGCACTAGATCATCCTACTGCGCAGTTCTGGAGGACATATCAGCCCAAGTGATTGTGAAATTACCTATTTCAGGGAATTAGTGGTGATCTTGAGCCCTGAGAGTGCGTAGTGCACAGTTCAAGAAGGACTCGGGAGACAAACTGCGCACTTTCTAGAATCATTGAGCTTAGGTGTGGGGTTATGCATTGCTTGGGAGAATTGCACAATTCTAGGAAGTAGAGGAGGTTGGTCCATTGCACAGTTGTGTAGTTCAAGAGCTCAAGGATGATCTTGAGGATAGAAACTGTCTAATGCGTAGTTAAGGCTAGGTTGGGAGGATGAATTACGAAATTATAGGAGGCAAGGTCAGGCTTGAGCACTAAAAATGCATAGTGCAGCAGTACTGAAAAGTAGGAATTGCGCCTTGCAAAGTGTCAAGGGATAAGGATGTAGCTTCAGTGTTGGAACTACATAATGTGCAATTGAGTAAGGTTGGATGAGGCTAGTTTGTTGGGGAATTTCTTAAAATTGGCTAATTGTGGGATCGAAGAGACTGATGTGAACATTGATATGACTAGATTGTGATCACACACTTGAAACACTTTGACAACACAATAACATAGATCATCTGGAACACATTAACAACATATTTTTTTCAATGCGACAATTGCGGTAGTAAAAGTACACTTTGTGATGATTGTTACAAAACTTGTGCGATAGTGATAAAAACTTTGGGAATGAGTGCTACTGAGGTTTACATGGTTAGACCAACTCATTCACACAAAGATGACCCCTTGAAACCGCCATAACAAGCATACATACATTGTGTGACAACTAACATGCGAAAAGATGCCAATTGTTAAAGTGTTAACGACTCTTGCAATATGTGGACGACAGTGAAAGTAACACATGCCAAAGCAAAGATATCGTGAAAATGACAATAGTTAAGGAATTCAGACTTCTGTGATCCACAATCTTGTTTGTGAGAATAATTTCGGAAAAATCACATAAAAAATCATTTGTCGACGCGTTTCGAACCAACCAGTGTGGTTCATCGTCAGGACAAGTTGAAGATCCAATCTGAGCAATCAGTTAAATAGGGACAGCAGGCCATTCCAACAGCTAAATTTTCTAGAATAACTGTTAAAGGACCCCTAACGGCTAGGTTTGACCAGACCCAAGGGGAGGGACCCAAATTTTACTAATTCTTTTATTTATCACTTTTATTATAATTATTATATACATATATAAATTATATATAATATTATTTATTCATATTAATATTATTATTACCAATATTAATATTATTATATTAATATAATTATTTACCATTATATATATTTTTCATTTATTAACCATTATATAATTAGAGTAATACATTATTAGTATAAACCTAACATTTTATTATTAAAGGTAATATTTTTATCTATAATTTAATTAAAATCAATTTTTATTATTTATATATTTATTTATTTGTATATTTAATAATATTCCTATTATTAAAATCTTATTATTATATATTATTTAATCATATTTCCTTATTACCTCATGAAAAAATATATTAATTTATACTCTAATTTCTATATAAATAATAACATTAATATTTCCAATATACTAGTATTAAAATCATTAATAAATATTATCTATTTTAATTTATCATAATGGTAAATATTATTATTATATCCTATTATTAAAAGTAAGATTTAAATCTCGACCTAATTAAAGCTCAGGAAATTATTATTTTATATTTTATTTATTTAATTATTTATTAATGTTAATATTATTAATATTCATATTCCTATTAAGATAAAGTAATAAAAATATAAACTACTATCTTATTAAATCTTATTAATATATATTATTTAATAATATATATTTACCATATTACCTAACTAAAAATATTTATTTATATTTAATTACTATATTAATAATAACCTTAATATTTCCAATATACTAATATCATTAATAAATATTATTTATTTAAATTATTAGCATAATGGTAATTATTATTATAACCCTATTATCCTATTAAGATTTAAATCTAGACCTTAATTAAAACTAAGGAAATTATTATTTTTATTTTATTATATATTTTATTTATTTTCTTACTAATGTTAATATTATTAATATTCATATTACTATTAAGATAAAGTACTAAAAACATAAACTACTATCTTATTATTAAGAGAAAGTAGTTGATAATATTGTTATTAATCTTAACTTTTGGCAAGCTTATGATCTGAGAAATGATTTCTAACGGACTCATATTATTATTGTTACAAGGGATAATAGTCCAAGTTATAACTTTATCATAAGGTTAATTTCATTTATTCAGAACGAAACGAACGTAATTAAATATATCACTCAAATTGGACACGAAACATAAGACAAGCAGGAATGAGGAGGCTAGGAAGATAGGGCTGGGATCCAGCAACTGCTAATCTTCCAGCCGTCATCCCTATTAAGATTCTTAGGCCTTTTTTCAATTTCAAGGGCCTCTCTAAACTTCCGATGGTGAAACTACCCAACCTTTGCAATGACACGAGCCTCTTCAATACAGACATGATGTTTAGTCTTCTCGGCATGCTCTGCAAGGGCCGAGGACTTGGCCCTTCCATGCCTTAAGTCTGCCAAATGCTCATTAATCCTTTGATTGATAGAGTGACTGGTCTCAACAATGTATGGTGTTCCACAGGAACAGGGAATGACATAGACTCCCTTCATGTCTTTAGGGTTGATAGGATATTTTACCGACCTAAGAGAGCCACGGATGGTATTAAGAGGCCTAAAGGTTGCGGGAACATTGTGCTTTTTCAGAATCCTGGCAATCTTGTCAGTGGTTCTTTGGATGTAAGGTAGGTGAACCCCCATGACACGATCTTTAGGATCTTTCTGGATTGAAGGCTCCTTATGGGCCTTGAGGAAGGCTTTCTGACCCAGGTGTCTACTGTAACCATTTTTAACAAATACATCTAGGAGATGAGCCTTCTCCTTTTCCAAGCTCTTTTCATCAGATATTCTTACAGCATGGGTATCAAGCATGCTAAGAACACCCAACTTCTGAGCGGGGAAATGATGGGAGCTAGCATGCAGATATTGATCGGTATCGTACCTTACATCCAAGGAACCACTGACAATATTGCCAGGATTCTGAAAAAGCACAATGTTCCCGCAACCTTTAGGCCTCTTAATACCATCCGTGGCTCTCTTAGGTCGGTAAAAGATCCTATCGACCCTAAAGACATGAAGGGCATCTATGTCATTCCATGTTCTTGTGGGAAACCATACATTGGTGAGACCAGTCGCTCTATCAATCAAAGGATTAATGAGCATTCGGCAGACATAAGGCATGGAAGGGCCAAGTCCTCAGCCCTTGCAGAGCATGCCGAGAAGACTAAACATCATTTCTGTATTGAAGAGGCTCGTGTCATTGCAAAGGTTGGGCAGTTACACCATCGGAAGTTTAGAGAGGCCCTTGAAATTGAAAAAAGGCCTAAGAATCTTAATAGGGATGACAGCTGGAAGATTAGCAGTTGTTGGATCCCAGCCCTATCTTCCTAGCCTCCTCATTCCTGCTTGTCTTATGTTTCGTGTCCGGTTTGAGTGATATATTTAATTGCATTCGTTTCATTCCGAATAAATTAAATTAACCTTATGATAAAGTTATAACTTGGACTATTAGCCCTTGTAATAATAATAATATGAGTCCATTAGAAATCATTTCTCAGAGTATAAGCTTGCCAAAAGTTATGATTAATAACAATATTATCAACTACTTTCTCTTAATAATAAGATAGTAGTTTATGTTTTTAGTACTTTATCTTAATAGTAATATGAATATTAATAATATTAACATTAGTAAACAAATTAATTAATTAAATATATAATTAAATAAAAATAATAATTTCTTTAGTTTTAATTAAGGTCTAGATTTAAATCTTAATAGGATAATAGGGATAAAATAATAATGATTACCATTATTCTAATCATTTAAATAAATAATATTTATTAATGATATTAGTATATTGGAAATATTAAGGTTATTATTAATATAGTAATTAAATATAAATAAATATTCATAGGTATATTGGTGATATATATTAAATAAATTATATTGTAGTTTAATAATATGAATATTATTAAATTTTACAAATAAATGAATATATAATAAAATAAAATTTAGATATAATATTACCTTTATAATAACTGTTGTTTATAATTAATTACCATCTATATTTTACTCTAATAATAATAAAATATGGTAAATATATATTATTAATTATATTATAATATTTAATATTAATATAAACGGTAAGTAATATTTAATATGGTAAAATATATTTATTAAAAATAATATAAGATGTAATAAGAATTTATTTAAATATACAAATTATAAATAAACTAAATTTAATTTTTAATCTAAATTATAGATATAAATATTACCTTTATAATAAAACTGCTAGGTTTATTAATATTAACCCATATTACTCTAATAAGTAATATTTATTGATATAAGATGATATAATGGTAAATAAATAGGAATATAATATAATGGTAAATATTATATTATATATAATATTAATAATGATACTTCATTTAACAAGTACATATTAATTAATATAACGATAGATATGATATATAATTTTATATATATAATATTATAATAATAAATAATAAAATTGATAAATTAAAAGATTTAATAAAATTTGGGTCCCTCCCATTGGGCCTGGTCAAACCTAGCCGTTAAGGGTCCTTTAACGATTACTCAGGAAAATTTAGCTATTGGAATGGCCTACTGTCCGTTTTTAACTTATCACTCAGATTGGATCTTGAACTTGTCCTGACGATGAACCACACTGGTTGGTTAGAAATGCGTCGACAAATGATTTTTTATGTGATTTTGCCGAAATTATTCTCACCTACAAACTCATTCAGATATTCTACATCATACAACACACACAACTTGCACACTCTTCTCCACTCTCACACTCACTCAACATACCGAAAGAATCAACCCTACTATCATTGAGCTTCCTCCAATCTATGGATGAACTAAGGTGATCAATTCAATAACTACCAAGAACTATTAAGCTCTACAAACTTTGTTCATATGCTTGATTTGATCGGGATCCAACTCACTAACTTGATCATTCAAATAAATTCACTTCATGAAGAATATTTTCAATGCTATTCACATTCTATAAGCTCAAAAAGATTTTTCCAACCTTTACACAATGAGTCCCAATCACGACAAGCCATAAAAAGAAATAAACACCTGATGTGCCACAAGGAATGCAGAGAAAAACACACTTTAGGCCTCAACCGCACCCACAGAACTATCAAATTTAGGCTGTAATCACATGGATAAGCCTTGCTACCAACGGCTGGGGCCTCTCAAATACATGCATGATCTTAACTCCATGCGGGTTAGTGCAGAGGATGGTCAAAACCCAATCAAATCCCTTAAGAACTTTCTCAAACTTACTCCAATACTAAACAACCTTATAAACACACCTCCATACCTCTATGATAGGTTTGCAACTAATAAAAATGACCAAAAACCTCTGCAACATGTCAGTGACATGCAAACCCTAGTCTGCCAAACTCCTCATCAAGACCAACACCTCCATCTCCTCAAGTGGGAATAACAACTTGTCCAAACACGTCTAGCACATGTAGATACCTATCTAGCACCTGTAGAAGCAACAACCAACCATAAAAAAACCTCCAACACCTATATAAACATCTCCAACACATGCAACAACATCTCAACACTTGTAGCAGCAACTCCAATGCTTCCAACACATGTAGATGCCTATCCAACACCTGTAGCAACAATTCCAACACTTGCAACAACAACATCAATTCATCGAATTACCTCCAATATCTGTGGAGGAACCTCCAACATATTTATAAACATCATCAACCTATGAAAATCATCATACCATGCCCTACAGAAATATCTACTCAACCTCCAAATCACCTCCACTAAGTCATGCCACAACCAAGTTAACATCAATGCCAACCAACAAAACTAACCAGATGAACACTCGAACAAATCAAACACTCATCACACATCATCATCGGATTGACATAAATATATGACAAGTAGCACCATGAATTTGTGGACATAAATTTCAGCACTACAATGCCAACAAATAAGAACTTCAAAAGCTAGTAAAGGTAGATTTCATCTACCATATATTTGTTAGTCAGTTGGTTTATCTCTTAGTTGTGTGTTGACGGTGCTTAACCCGCCAACGTGTCAAGGGGATATACCCTGTAATAATTCCCAATTAGACCTCAAACCATTTGGTGTAGGAGTCCCAACAGTGGGTCGTAAGGTAATGCCTTGACCGCAATGTCGCACAGAGGCAAGATAACTCTGTCAGTAGCAAGGGTGTGACTACTACAATGAGTCAAGGAAGGTGAATGAGAGGTTCTAACACATAGGGGGTGAGTTAAGTGCACCCGTTAGCAACCTGTAGCAGTACTGAGCTGAAAAGGGAACACACGAGTGAAGATGCATCATAAGCTAGAAAGAATATCAGTCGAAAATCCAAAGTGATGGTTAAACCAATAGCACGTATGTAACAAGGTTCATATAATTTCATACGAAGCAGTTCATACACAAATATGTAAGTTAAAAAACATATTTTGCTAAGAAAACAGAGCAGTCCAACTACAAGAAAAAAATATGCATGAAAATGTGTTGGGTCTTATTATATAAAGAAGTGTAAGTCCCAATTATACAATACATCCATGTAAACCTGCTAACCCAACAGTGAAGTGTTACAGGCACATCCTCCTGCTCCTCCAAAGAGATGAACTAGATCCGTGCAGTGGAGAAGCCAAGGCACATTACAATACTATGCAAGATTTCTTCAAGATAGTCTTAACAGAATCTTGGCTGACCAAAAGCCTATACAATGAGTTATGAGCGACTATTTATAACAAAGGGTGGGGTAGCCCTTGACATTCCCCTTTGTGACTGTTCCACTACCCTCATGACTCTTCACCTACTCTATGACTGTTACATTCACTATTGACACTTGACTTACACTTGACATGACTCAACATTACAATGCACATGTACCCATGTGAACACAATGCTTGAGCAAGCCAAACTAGACATCACTCTAGCTTAACAACTATAGAATTCCAACTGCTTAACATCCTCATGCTAATCAATTGTAACATATTGATGTCAAGCTCTATACTCTCTAATAGTGTCTGTGTGTTCCGTGGTGACATCCATCTGAAACCTAACCTTCACCTCCATAGCATCCGGGTACACTGCTCAGGCTCCTCTGGCCAACTCATTTGAAAGAATGTGAATCATTGTCTTTAATGTGGTCAGACCAGCAACATACTTGTGCATGATGTCCGCACTAATAGGAAAGTTTGATCTAGTGGCGATGCACATCAACTCGTCAAAGTACGAATCAGGCTCTAGCTGGACCTGCTTCTTGGTCTTCACCTGGGTGAGAGTCCCAAATGATGGGATCGCATGTGTGCACACCACAACATCCATGCTCTTGAATACTCATGCATGGGAAGCTTGTATGCTAGTGATGAGTTGCAAGAGGTCCTAATAGTTTTGGATTTGACTTTGGATACGTTCTTTCAGCTCGACCGCATTTGGTCTCATCATCTTTGGCAAGTGAAGTGGGCCTCCCTTGTACTTCATCATCCATGTTTGCATGTCATCAACAGAAGCATGTATGTTCATCAAGATGCATGCTCTCCTAGCACATCACTATTTCCATTCGTTGACATGGACGACCATCTTATGCATGGTACCAAACCTGGAGTACAATACTCTCATAATTGTGTCAAGGGACAATACTTCATCTAGTATTTCCTTCTTCAATTCAGCTTAGGTGGACATTTTCACGAAGTCTCCTCCTTACTTGGTCACCTGTCGTTCCTTCACCATTTTCTCATTCTCAGCTATAAGAAAACAAACACTTGAGCTAGTGGCTTTGACATACACTAGTTGCATCGGCCAAATCAATTGGATTCTTGAACACATCAGTCATGATCACTCGTTCTTTAACTTACGCAGGGAATGTTTGATCCTTTGGAGTTGAAACTCTGCGAGACTGTTGAGATTCATCAAACGAGATGTTGTGCATCTCTTCTTCTGGCTAATCATCAAGGATAGCAATGCCTCCTTAGTCATCTGAGACTTTCTCTTCTTCTAGATGCATTGAAATGGGTGAGTCTACCTCTTTGTGGTGATGCATGAGTTCGGTATCTTGTTTCAACTCCTGTTGCTCCATGTCTGCATCCAACTATTGAAGTGCATATTTTATCTCATGAGCAAAGTCTTACCCATATGATGGTTCACCTTTTTCAACTGATTCCATCTGTTTAGATGAATTAACTACTTGTACAGGCACTGCTTCATCTATCTACATGTCATGTGTCCCATGTTGTATCTGTTGTTGCTGTGCTTCCCTCTCTTATTTATGCAACTTTTGTTCCTTTCATAGTTTCTCTCTCAACTCATGCAACTCCTTCTTTGCTTCTTCCATTCTCTTCTTATCCTTCTTCCTTTGCATGATTCACTTGTCACGTTTTTGCATCTTTACCTCTATAGCCATAACTTCTTTCTCTACAAGTGGATCTACTCAAAACTTGTAGCTTTGCTCCTCCTCCATGTGATCGAAAATATTCCTCTTCCTTTTGTCGCGCACTGGTATGCTTGGCTCTACTGCTATTGTTGGTGCTCTCTTTGATGATGCTTCACATTGCCTCGCTAACCACTCCACAACAAATCCGACTGGTTCATTGGGTCTGGAGAAATTGTAGAAATATCTCCATGGGTCCTCCTCGGCCCAATGAAATGCCCTGTAGATCTAGTTGAACTAAACTCTCATGTAATGATCCTTCACAATGCAATGTAGGTCATACGGATTGTAGCTTCAAAGGTGGAACGTGTATTTCCTCATCAGTTCTACTTTGACATTTGCTTGCTTTATACTCTGGATCTCATATAACACAATCCACAACGGAAGAGTGGGCCAAGGTGCCTTATTCTTCCGCTATAGTCTAGCTGTCATTTCTGCTGAGATGTGATAGGCTACTTCGTGCATGACAAGTACGTCCAAGACAAACTTTGGTAGAACATGCGGAGGCTTCTCCGCACTAAACATTTGAATGAAAGTGTCGAACAGTGAGGCATACCAATCTACAATACCTATCAATGCCTCCATTCCTTCCTTTGACATGCAGGGTGGATCTTGTTCAAATATCATCTTGTACAAAGGGACAAAAAAATGATCAGACAGCCGTGTGATTACTCCTTTGAAGTTGCATTTTGATAACAACTTCAAATATGTGTTCACAATAGCCTCCGCTAGTGACCATGCGCACTCCAAGCCCGAGAATTGATGTCGGGCACAAACTACATCTAAGATGTAGGCTGACATGTAAATATCTACATGCATACCTTCGGGTGACTGTCGAGCCTTTGTGAATTGCTCCTTCAGCTGATGAGCCAGTATGTTGGACTCATTACATGGTTTTCCTTCTCTAGCCACTTCATCAAGTGCAACTACCCAACTTTGTGGGAAGGTTTCCATGCTTGCTTGGCCATACAGTGGACAAGCAAATATGATCATGTATTGGTACACCTTTCTTGGTATCTTTGTCTTGTAGACCTGCTTGGATGTCATCCTCAAACAAGTTGGCTCCTTTACCCAATCCTTTAGAATGTCTCTGGAGTTAACATTGCTATTGGGTAAGCTGAATGGAATCTCCATGACGGTCATGGGCTTTGACATCTGATACATCTCATCATAATCATGTTCCTAGAAGGTTGCAAGGTTCATCCCACTGACATTGCTCAAGGTCACTGTCTTGGGATTAGTGTGAGAGATGATCCATTGTATCATGGCTATGCATGGGAACACGGTATATCTGAATGCAATCCGCTACAAGTCAAACTTGTGAATGTTCATGTACACTTAACGGTCTTTGAGGTGTTCCCTAAAAGTGCCTGCAAATGTTTCGTTGACTTCTTGCCACTTCAGTTTGATGTCCTTGTCTAGATACAACTTTATATCTTCATAGATCAACAAACTAGAAGACACTTGCTCAACTACTACTCTATCTGCATTTCCATCAGCGTCCGGAGATCCTGTTCTCTTGAACGCTTGAAATATCTGGAGACAAGAAACATGCATGGCAAGAAAACCGTCAGCGAAAACTAAGCAAATTCCGAGGAATGACACAGCACATACCTTGGAAACATATGAGAAAGATTATGCAATTTCTTCTGGGAGGTTGGGTGACTGGCTGCCAGAACTATGCAAAAGGTAGCCTACACTGTCTGGGAGGCAAGACTCGCTCTTGGATCTGTGCAATGCACAACTCAAACTAGTTGTTGGCTAATGGGATTGTGCAATGTGCAATTCCAGCTAGGAATGACTGCAGGCCCAGGGAATGATTTGTGAAATTTCCTGGGCCAGCAGTCACTGTCCTTCAAAAATGGAAAAACAGTCATGGGGGCTAGTTTTGGGCATGAATGCGCATTTCTGGAGAGGGAGGTTGAGCCTTTCTTCACCATATTATGCAAAGCGGTCTCAGTGAGGCGGAGTCTGGGCCAAGGTTGGCTTGACTCACTGATGGACAACTGAAAGAAAATAAGACAATGAATGCATGGTGACGCTAAGTGACAGTAGAAGTGATTGAAATTGCATGAAAAACATGAATGAAAGACTTAGCAAATAGATCAATATGCATGTGGGTGAAGCAGTTCGTTGGTTGGGCGAACATTTCTCCAAAACAGTTTCATGCATGCGACAACAGTGAGATAGCAATGAAAACTAAAATAGAGCTAGGAAAAGCTAGTATACATGTAAATGACAGCAAGCTTTCAAAGAAATCAAGCAAACAACACTCATACAAGCAAATACATAAAAAGCAACATAAATATTGAAAAAGATAAGTTGAGACCACTTACTTATGAATAACTGAGCCATATGTGTTGAAGAGTCTTGGATGTGCTATGGGATGTCAAAGATCCAAGATTGATGTGAAAGAATGAGCTATGATGCATTGAATAAATAATTTTGGGCTCATGACACACATGCCATAAATCTAGGAAAAAACGACACTTGGAGGGAAACTTCTAAAACAACTTTCCATGTAACCCCTGGCTGCTAAAAATAGCTCCCTAAATCATGGGATGCCTTTTTAATGTTTCCTCTTGCTATTTCGGGAAGAACCAGTCATGCATGCATGCAATTCAAGTTTCCTTGGTCCCAGGTGGAACTGGTCAACTGGACTGCTCATGCATGCAGATTATCAACTCCTTGAAAAAAATGCACATTTTTGGTTGGGAGCTGGGATGACTGCCCAGGAGGTTTGCACAATTTCTAGGCAGAGCAACTGACTATTGCCCATATTTGCACAAATCCTAGGTTGAGTAGCCCTGCTGAGGAAATTTTGTGCAAATCCTGCCGGGAGTGTTAACTGGCAGGATTGCTCAATCCTAGAGCCCAATAGACTATTAGAGAGGATTGCGCAATTTCTAGAGGGAAGGTGGTTTCCCTCCAGAAATGCGCAATTTTCCAGGGGAAGATGCTCAGCCTGCAGCTGGACTAAGTCTAGATGAACAGCCTGCAGCTGGACTAAGTCTAGATGAACAGCCTGTGAAGGGAATGGAGAAACCTGTGCACGACAGGCTGCCTTTGTGCATGAAAAACATTGAATCTTGTGTACTTCACGAAGAAAGATAAAGTGTTGTGTAAGGTTGGCAGGGAGCCTCCAAAACGGGCTAAGGAAAAATTTTGGAGGGTGGTTGTTGCTGCTACAATAGTGTGGTACCCAAGAAAAATGGAAAACGATGAGTCTATGTAGATTAAAGTGAATTGAATAGATCCACCCTTAAATATAATTTCCCCTTACCGTTCATAGATAAATTCCTAAATACCTTAGCTGAGAAAACATATTTTTCATTTTTAGATTGATTTAGTGGCTACAACCAAATAAAAATAGTTGTAAAAGACTAGGACAAAACCACTTTTAGATGTGCACTAGCCACATTTCAAAGAGAAACCTTGACCATGTTTATTGATTTAAATTTACATCGATGAATTTTCTATATATGGTGACACATTTGAAGAACCCTTCATCAATTTTGAAAAATCTATGAAAATATGTATAGAAAATATTTTGGCCCTTAACAATGAGAAATGTTTCATGTTATTAACATAAAGAATTGTTTTGAGACAACATGTATCTACTATAGGAAATACTATATATTTTGCTAAAATTGAAATCATTTTTAATTTTCCTAGTCCATCAAATCGACATTATGTCCAATTTATTTTGGGTTATGCAGGGTATTATCATAAACTCACAGAAAATTTCAATGCAATATCCTTGCCCATGTTTAAGTTACTTTCCAAAGAAATAAAGTTTTATTGTAGTGCCAACTATCAAACTATTTTTGAAAAAATTAAACAAAAAATATCCACAACACCAATATGAAGAGGACCTAATTGGGTTTTACCATTTCACATCTCTACAGACACATTTGTTACTACAATAGGGGTATCATTAGGTAAAATTGATGTTAATACCTAAGCCATTTGATTTATTATTAATAATTTAACCCCAATTGAGCTAAATTATACAGTCAATGAGAAAGAGATGTTAGTAGTTGTGCATGCAATAAACAAGTTCTGACATTATTTTATTGGTTATGAAGGCTTTATCCACATGGATCATTTTGCTATTAAAAATTAATTGAACAAATACAATTATTAATTTCATGATTACAAAATGCTTTTTATTGTTGCAAGAGTTTAGCATCACTATCATTGATAATCCCAAAAGGGAAAATCAAGTGGCAGACTTTCTCTCATGCTTTAACAACCTTGGTGAGATTGTTCTAGTTTTTTATGACTTTCTACATTCATGAGAATCTATTTTCTATATCAATTAAAACATTGTGGTTTGTTGATGTGGAAAATTATTTGTCTTCGAGAAAGTTACCACCTCACTTTACTTCAAAAGAGAAAAATAAAGTAATTAAGCAAAGTGCTAGATATAGTTGAATTAATAGAAAAGGTTTCTACACATGATCCAATTTTTTTATTATATGATGTGTTAGAGAAGATGAAATATTTGATACCTCAAAGGCATGTCATAATGAACCTTGTGGTAGGAATTTTGTAGACAAAATAACTACCTATAAAATACTTAATTAAGGCTATTATTGGTCATCCCTATTCAAAGATGCAAGAAAATATGTTCGAAGTTGTGATAGTTGTTAAAGGATGGGCCAAACAATAACATCTGATGAAATGCCCCTACAACCACAAGTTATTCTAAAACCATTTGAAAAATGGGCTCTTGATTTTGTTAGACCAATCAACCCTAAATAAAAATTGAAAGAGGTACATTCTAGTTGTATCGACTATGTTAGCAAATGGGAAAAAGCTAAGGAATTAGCAAGATCTTCGAAGCAATTAGTGGTCATTTTTCTCTCTAAAGACATCTTTGTCACATTTGGAATCCATCTAGAAATTTTCACTGACCAGGGAACACGATTCACCCCTAATCTAGTGGAAGAAGTAGTGGAGAAATATAATATTAAGCATGGAAAATATAACCCTTACCACTTGTAAGACAATGGATAGGTAGAATCAACTAGTAACATTCTAGAAACAATCATGACTAGGACTGTCTAATAACATAGAAAGGACTAGGAAAATAGGCTCTTAGAATTCTTTTGGTTATATAGAACAACTTGGAAAAGTGATACTAGTTTTAATCCTTATGAATTGGTATTTGGTAAGAAAAGTCTTCTTCCTATTGAATTCCAACTCCAAACATTTAGTTTAGCAACATATTTAGGGTTAGATTTATTTGAAGCTCAAAAAGAAAGGATCATGCAATTAAATCAACTTGATGAAATCAGATAAGAAGCAATGAAATATAACATGATAATCCAACAACAGATATCAAAGTGGAACAACAAATTCATTAAAAAGGAGATCAAAGTTGGTGATTGGTTCTTTGATTCCAAATTCAAAGACTTCAAGGGAAATTCATCACTCATTGGCTAAGCCCTTATTACGTAGAGGAAGTGTTCGATAATGGATCAATTAGTATAAAGACAATCAATAAGGAAGGAGTCTCGTTTATTGTTAATGGCCATAGACTGAAACTCTACAACAAACCTTATAACCATGAAGACTATATTTCCCTAATATTTCAACAAGTCTAGATGTAGGTTGTGGGTGTCGACAACAATAATTCTACCCTCCTCCATCTGGATATATATATATATATATATATATATATATGAAAAAAGGACATAAAAGAAATTTAGTTGTGAAAATGTAGGTTCCTTTCACAACCTAAAATTGAATTTTCATTGGAAATTAATCAAATATCTCATGAAAATTCCAAATAAAATATCTATCAAGTGTTATTGTTTCAAAGTTGTAATGTACTCTATGATGATGAATATGATAATTTGAAGATTTAGAAAAAGGTTTCCAAATTCTTATATAGATCTTTATATGGGTTTAAGAGAATGATATACATAGGATTTGCATATATTTTCATATCCAAAGGTCATAATAATGTTCTACTATAGATATTCTATCCATCTCCAAGGAAATTACTTCCATTTTGTAGATGGCTAGATTAAGAATGACAAGTTCTTCCAAATATATAGTAGAAAATAACATCATCACCTATTCAAGGGAAGGATACCATTAACATAAAATTATCAATGAGGTGGCACTATTTTCTATGCTTAATTAAATCAAAATCTTTGATGATATTCTACGCAATATTCTTCATAATTTCAAAGCATAAAATGAAGTATTCTAAAGACAAAATTGGGCTCTAATAAAGGAATTTGAACAACTAAAAGAAGAGAATAAGCAACTAATAAAAATGAATCAAAATATTCATCAAAGGAAAGAAGCACTCAAGGCTAGAAGAAAAATTCTAAGGGTGAAACTACTTTAGCATCAATTAAAGCATATGGCTAGATCATTAATCAAAAGATATACACCTCTTCCCACATCAACAACAAAGAACCTGTCAACAATATAAGGTTGATTACATCAAATGTTTGGTAAATATTTACAGTGCTAAGTTATTTCATTTATTTTGAGAATTAGAAGTGTCACAACAAACACCTCCCCCTAAGATATAATTATCATGAAATTTTGGTGATTTGAAACTACAAAGTTACATGCTTACCTTGATAATTTCCATAAGAACCCCACATCAACTTATAAAGGTCTTTCTTGAAACTCGAGCGATTAGCATATAAACTTTTCATATTTCTCAATTTAGAACATCCTATATTTCCATATCACTATTTTATTGACCTTCCTAGACCTTAAAATTCTATGTTACTTTATACCTTGCCATTTTTGCAATCATTTTCATAATTGAGGATATGACAAAAGGTTCCCAAACATAATTATCAACGCGAATTCGTAGACATTCATGGAACCACAAATCTGGAGCATAAGGGATAACATTCATGGTAGAAAATGCTGAGAAATCATTCCCTCAGAATACAAAGAATATATATATGTTAAATGATTTCTAGAGTCAAAAAGATGTGCAAAGAAAAACGTCTTTTGAAAATTTTTCCATGTACAATTTACTATTTTGAAAATCGATTTTACCCTGAATACTGCATACTTTTAAAATCAATTTCAATATCTTTTTTAAAAACAAGTTTTCCTTTTGTGAGAAATATATCTTTGAGTATAGAAATACTAGGGAATTCTACTCAAGAAATTCCATGAAGAAAATGGTTTCCCATACTCAAACTCAACCTCTTTTCAAATCTGCTTTTTTCTATGTTCTCAAACAATCGGGATACTTTCAAAAAACCTAGAAATTTAAATAAAACAATAAAATTATGCAGAGGGATTTTATACTTAGAATCAAGAGGAAAATTGAGATTATTTTTCTCATTCAAAATATTCACTCAATGTAGAATATTTTCATGTTGTTACTCTTCAAATTTTTTTATCAAAATATATACAAGACCAATGTATGTGTATACCGAGGAAACAAGATTTTTGTTTGTTTGTTTTGAAATTCAAGTTTCAGAGGTCAGAGAGAGACAATTTCCCTGGATTCAAAGGGTTTATTTTCCAACCCTATATTTCTTAATCAAGATTTCATGATTCAATTTTTCTTTTCCTTATAAAATTTGGGTCTTTTACATTTGAAAACATAGGTTCTTATTCATATTTTATGCCCAGGGTTTACATAAAAAATCAAAGGAATTATATTATTGTTTCTTATGATTAAATTATGATGTTATTTATATGATCTAACAATAGTAGTATTAGCTACTTGGTAGAAAAATTCTCATAGAGAATTTGGTATATAATGCATCAATATTTAAAGAGTTTGGGAACATAGTTGATACACAATGTTGACACAAGGATTTCTACAATAATTAAAGATGAAAATGAAAATTGAACCATATGGCTTTAAGATAACCAAATATCACGGTGATATCATTAAAATCCTAGAAGAATTAGGATATACTTCATTCTAAAATTTATATGCCACAACAAGAATGTATCAAAAGAATTTGCATCTTCCTTTGATTGAAACACTTCCAAAGTAAGCATCCTCATCTTTCATATATCAAAGTATGTACTCGGTCAAATAACAAGGTTACCTAATGATAGGGGAAAATGATTTAAAACACAACATTTAGAAGGAAAACCTTGGACTCACTTCATCAAAAGGTCAAAAACTAACCCTTATTGGAAAATAAGGATGTCTAACACTTGGCTTAAACATCCTTGGGATGATATTTCTTTGATAGTCTAAAGGCATATCGCTTTTGAGGGGATATTTATCTAAATTAATCTTTATCACATTGGAATACTACAACAATTGAGGGCAAAAAAAGCACTGGAATTTCCATATTATTTTCTCAAAAGTCTCACTAAAAATGGAAACGTTGATACAAAAACATTTGGGTAGTGAGACCAAAATATTATATCATTGAGGATTAATCAAAATGGTAGCAGAGTGGGAGTTGTCCAAGACCCAACAAAATTGGGAATCATTTCTCCACGAAAATCAATTTGTTACAATGAATGAAAATGAGCCAATGGAAGAAGAGAATACTTGCATAGGAGAATATGGGAAACAATATGAAGATAGACACAACAAGAATAAGAACGTGTACAATAGATAAGGAAAACAACCACTAGGAGAATTACAAGGTTAATGACCAAAGAAGTTGAGAAAGGAGAAGAAAAGGCACCAACATTCACTCATGTAACTAAGAGGATAAGAACAAAAATTACCCCTATTGTTGATATTGATGATGATTATGATGTTGATGAGGATCGAAAGGTATTATATAATTACATAGAGTCCTTATAAATAAATGACAAAGAAGAGAATCCATGTACAAGAAAGGAATGTAAAATTTCTGAGGAATATACTTTTGCTCATGAGGAAGGTGAGTAAATTGATATAGATGAGGAGATTAAGGAGACCATAAGGAACCTACCTCCAAAAGAAACTAAAAAGGTTCATATGCCATCTCAAGAATAAGCTTTTCCATCTCAAGTAAAATCTTTGGAAAAGAAGAGAAAGAAAATTAAGAATATGAAGAAAACTATTCAAGAAATGTAGGTGCTAGATATGTACCTCAGATCCCAAAATGAGTTACTCACCAGGCACAATTTGACACTAGTAGAAGAAAATCATATGGTCAAAGATGAAAACATGAAATAACAAGAAGAAAATTATATGATCTCCAAGAAATATTATACTTGGTATGAAAAGAAGGAAGCTCTAAAATTTGAGAACAAGAACCTAAAGGTAAATATACTTAGGAAGAAACCGAAGCCAGAAGGATAAGCATCACAGCCTCCACCTAAGGACAATTTTAACATTTTTTACAGGAAGTAAGATCTATCGAAAAAGGTGTTGATGGTGCTAGATATCACTAACATACAAGGAGGTCTCCCAAATGTGAAGTCCTAGTTAGACCTCACACCATTTGGACTAGGAGCCCCATCCAGGGCATCGACCCAACCACCATAACTGTAAGGTTCGCCTTGGTTTCAATGGAGAACATAAGAGATTATATACATAAACCTTAAGCAAGAAAGTAAGTTGACATCATGAAAAACCAATTTCAATGCATAAAAGGATACCTTCATGAGAAAGAGATGAGAGTGATTCCTTGGAAGGAAGTAATAGTACTAACCTAAGAGAGAGAAATGAGATCATGAAAAGATTCATTAGAAAAATAGTTCACGTAACGATTGTTAAAGTGAATACAACACACATTCAAGAAGATGAGTACCAAAGCCACTGAAATAGTTCAATCTCTCCAGTACATATGAACACAACATATACAATAAACATCCCAACAATGGTCCTAAAACATTCGTGATACATGCATGAAAATGTGTTGCCTCATTGAGTTTCAATATTGGGTGAAATATCCAAGTACACAGTTACAATGATGAGGCACTAGTTCTAGCAATGGAACATTAAGTCACTCCCTGCCTCTACAAATATTCGTTTTCTCTCCTATTCCAAGTAGAGAAGCCAAGACTAACTCTCCCATGCTTAAGCCTCCAAAACCCTTTTGCTTGAGTTACAAGGTTTCTTCTATAACAAGAGGAATGACCTTTCATATCCTCATGAATCTTGAGTTACCCTCATGACTCTTGGACTTCTAAAGTGTCCTTTGGAATTCTTAACAACTCTTGAACTTATAAATTACTTTTGGACTTATCTATATGAATTTTAGACTTCTATATAACTCTTTTGTCCATATATGATTATGTGACTCTTCATATTCCACATACAATTCTTGAACTTCCACACATTACATTTTTTACTTTTACTTGAAAATACATCATTGCATTCCACATGATGAAGTGGCATGACACATGGACACACATTGAATATTATGATGACACTTGTACAAGTTAAAACTTGACAATGATGACATGGACTTCATGATGAGGTGGCAATGTCAAGTTATATTCCTTGTTGCTTCATCTTACAGTCTTGATGGTAGATTTGATCTATGCTTCATATTCATGAACGACCCACTTTGTTCTTCACCTTCAACCTCAAATGGGTCTTAGATGAGATTTGGAATCCTCTGAGTCATCATGCAACGTCTTTCATTTTTGGTTCATAATATGCTTCATGTCTCCATGGTGGATTTATTTTGTTCTTTTTATCCACAGGTGTTTATTTATGCTTTCTCCTTGCTATTTGCTTTGAGAAAGTCATGCTAGGAAGGTACTATTTCCAATGAAAATCATCCATGAAAACACAAAATTAGTATTAATACATATATTATATTACTACCTAGTTCATGGAATGATCAACTCATGATAAGCCTATGAGTAGGTTAACATAAGGATACTTGATTAAGAGGGCATAGTCAAAATCATCGATGACTTACAAAGGCTCCACTATTCATTTTTACTGTTCCATAAACTATGATATGAGCTCTCCTTGGTCTGGCACAGTGGGGGAAGCTAAAGGGATAAGGTTGGAAGATTTCATTCTTCAAGACTACGCCATGCACCCTAAAGAAAGAGAGGATAACTTGAAAGTGTAGTTTGACTAGTTGAAGATTAGAGGAGGCCTCCTTTAGCCTTCCCTACTATGCCATGTTCTCTAGAGGAAGAGGCTAAGCAAGGCTTGGGCATAAATCATATTTGGAAAGAGGGAAGGTGAAATATTCAGGCTTCATGATCATGTTATGCGCTGCGAGGAAGAGGAGGCTTTAAGGAAAGCGTAGTTTAACTGGTCAAAGATAGAAAGGAGACCTCCTTCAACCTTCCCTACTCTACAATGCACTCTAGAGGAAGAGGCTAAGATATTATTGGGAAGATAACACCTTTGGGAATGGGTAAGGGTGAAGGCTTCAATGTTCAAGGGTGCGCCATATGCTCAAAGGGAGAGGAGGCTTGAAAGACAAAGAAAATTATTTAGCAAAGGGTCATTTTTGCTTTAAAATGAAATTTTCATCCTAAGCTAGTGAATTTTGACCCAACAGTGGGTGCTTCACCATTTCTAATTCCCTTTTCATTAAGGGAGCCCATAGGAGGAAGCCACTTTTCCTAAGGGGGTTTTCACTGCTCTAGGAGGATAGGATGGTCTTTACATTGCATGTTTTTTCTATATAAAACGGTGGAAGAGGTCCATTCTATTAGCTAGGAGTAATCTATGTTTCATGCAAGGTAAAGTGACCAAAACACAGTGTAGTGAGTCAATATAAGCAATAAGGATTATGTGACTTCCCTTGGGAGCATCATAATGTGCAATAGTTATGAGATGATATTGGGGAGGAATTAATGCAAAAATATTGGCGAGTAGGATTGCATCATCGAGGTCTATGGATAGGTTAAGCTCATCACTTGGTAAGATGGATCATGCCTCCATAAATTACACTTGGCAGAAGGACCAAGAAGGGATCCAAAATGGCTAAGTGTGAGACCAACATAGTAAAAGAGAGAAGTGCATCCGAACACAACTAAAACATGGATCACACATATAAAACCATCAATATAAGCCAAAAGGGGTACATATGAATGATGGATAACAAGCACACCTTGAAACGACATCACATCCACACTTATTTCTAAGTGTGGCAGTTGAAATGACACATTAAAACACTTAGAACACAAGTTATGACAACTGTGACAACTGAAACCGAAAGGTGCACTAAGCTATAGGAATGTGTCTAGTGCATATTATAATGATATGTAATACCATATAATGTAAAAGAGTGTGCTATAACTAAATTTGGTGATGTGAAAAGATGTGAAACATTTAGGAGTGAAAATACCAAAAGAAACACCTGCAACAAGATGAAACATGAACACGACACTTTCAAAATGAGAATGAACTTGAAAGTGACACATTCTAGAGTGAAGATAACATGAAAATTACACTTATTAAAGTGAAAATTAGCAAAAGCGACTACTGTGAATGTAAAAGTAACACTTGTGAAAGCGAAAGTGTGAAAAAATATGATAGTTGAGAAAACTCACAAAATGCAACAAAAGTGAGGGAGACTGTAAATAAAAGTGTGCAATGAATAATGACATGATTTGAAATGGCACAAACACTCTCTTGATGGATGGTTCAATGCCTGTTCAAGCTTGCACAAAGGAAGTTTGCTCGTGAGTTCAACCAGGACTGTGCATATGTGAGCAAGTGACTTTGACAAGAAGAACCTGAGAATAAGACTTATAGACACTGCAAAAATTCAATCAACACTTAGTGAAACACTAGTAGAACTCCAACTTATCTATTTATGTTTAATTATCTAAGTGAAAGGTTTGAGTCTTTTAGGAAGTATTGATTCATATTGCAAATTACCTAGTTCAAGATATAGTCCCCTCCATTCCCTTTCTCATTTACACACATATCATGGCTTTCCAAATCACAATTGTTTTGATCTATGAAAGGGTAATATATAATTGTGAGTTTAAGATAATCATACTATGATTTTTCATGTCTAACGTTGCTCCACTGCCAACAAACCTGAACAGTAGCCCGGTGGAGTCACTATAGGAACACAAGCATCACTTTGTGACCAAGGAGCTTGAACAATACCCCAGTGAAGTTACTTGTTTCACCTCTTTGTGCAGGAATCTTTTCTCTTATTTCACCCTTTATTTATTTTATTTATAGAACCATACTTAGGTACTTATTTATTTCATGGGTGGAAGAGAGATCTTGATTTATTGAGATCAGGAGAGGTTGTTCCTTCAAAGAAGGTAATATAGGCCTTTGATATTGGTTTGATCACTAATTGTTTTTCACCTTACAATTCTCTACTCAATTATATCAACAATAAAACAATATTTACTTAAATAGTTGAGTTTAAGGAATGAAGATCCTAGAATAGATACAAGATTTATAGTTTGACCAAAGGATTTCCATTTGATTGGATCATATTTTCCATTCAGACATCATTGACTTTAAAGATATATAAACATAGATAAAAAAAGGTAACAGATAAGCCAATCATTGTTCATCATCATAATTTCCCTTTTCAAGTTTTTCCATATTTTATTTGAGCCAAAATTAACATCCTTCATGTAATGTCTTATTAGAAATATGAAATAAAAGACACAAAAAAAAACAAAAGTAGAAATAGGAGACAATTCAAATGAAAACTAAACCCAAAAGAATCATGTAAGAAAAAAATATAAAAACAAAACAAATGTGAAGATTATAAGGAGAGAAAGAAAGAAGGTGGATACAATGCAGAAAACTAAATGCAACTAAGCCTACTCCTAACCAAACCAACTAGAAGGCAAAGGCTAAGTGTAATCATATTTCTAATGAAGCCACTATTGTTCTTGACCTGCAAACACAAAGATAAAGGCAATGAAAACCAATATAAAATAATGTGAAACATAAAAGATAAGAACTTGAAATCTTGCACAAAATATTGAAGTCCTTTCTTAGATGTAGGAAGATGTATAGTCCATAACCAACCTGCTACCTTACCTTTTTGATGAAAACCATAAGCAAACAAACCTTTATGGCTCCTTGTGAATGTACCTGCACTTATATTGTCTTCCTTAGCAAACATAAACAGAGATCAAAACTTTGTTTTTGAATATGGATTTGCTAAGTAAGATGCTTCTAAATGATGATAGACTCGATCATGAAATTCAAAACAATCCTCTTGGAGATACTAAAATCCTTGGTAGAAGGAATTTTCAATTAATGGTCTGGAATTAGGATGAGAATCTTGTGAGGGAAAATAAATTTCATCATATTTAGAAATATTTTCATGATAGTGAGGGCATGACATAACCATCAGTGGAGGATGAAGTGCCTCAACTAATTGACAAGGGTCTACATATTGATATGATAAACCATAAAGATCAACCGATATAAGGCAACCATCACTAGATACACTAGTGGTAAAATGATCAATTGAATGATAGTTGTTAGAACAAAAACCATGATCATATGGATTGATTAAATTGTAATATTCTTGGTTAGGATTCAAGAAATATACCTCAATTTGAAAAAAAAAAACCATATTCTTTGAATGAAAGAATCATCTTTCTCATATGTTAGATGTGAGAAACCATCTACTTGTGTTTAGCCATAAACTGGACTAGAATCATAATCATTAAAAATGAATGCCAATATGAAAAACACATGAAACCAGTTAAGGTGTAGTGGATGAAAAAGGGGAACTTGACTCAGGAAACAACACACACATTCATTAATACTCAAGTAGATATTTGTTACCATGAAGAAAATTATTAGTAATATAATATTACAAGAAATATTAGGGGTTGATTATTTTTGAAAGAATGTGATAGTTATGAATCCTTATACCAATTATAATATTTATAATGATCAACTTCACAACTTTGTACATCCATGAAAGATATGAATTCCAAACCTAAGTTTTCTATAAGATATTTACATGAGGAATGATCCATTGAAACAAAATTCTCAATCCAAACGGAAACAAAATCTTTAAATCTTGAAAAGTTATACCTGAAATACCACAACTTTCAAGGAGAAATATACATCTAATTTGCATGCAAAGGAAAGCATTTTGTAAGAATATCAAAATCTGATTTATTTTAGGGACATTACCAAAGTCATTAGAACTTGACATAACCATTAATGAAACATAAATTGCCTCGACTCCATGATGAGTCCCAGAACTTTCGAGAATTGTAGAATTGCATTTTAAAGATTGAATGAGATCATGCATGGTGTGCGAACAACTACCACCATTAATTGTAACATGATTACAACTATCCAAATCGCAACCATCTACATGACTAATTTGGTCGAAAATTATATCTTCAATAAATATATTAGCCAATTCATAAGGTTCTTCTGATTGCACATCTAACGATGAATATATTGAATGACGTGCATGAGTAACTTGAATAGAAGAGTTTTCTTCATGAAAATTTGGAAATGACAAGGGATGGAAAGGATACTCAACGATTTCATTACCTTCTTTTTTATCATGAATTATCTCACTACCCCATGTCAATTCAAAATCCAACTCATTACATGGAGTTTCTACATCAAAAGTTGATGCTTTACAAAAGGTGCAACACGCGGGATAGTGAGGTGAAGAGGAAGTTCCAATAAGAACATCTTCTTGGACCAAATCATATTTGAGGTCTAAATATTTCAAAACCAAATCTTATTGAGAAAATAAAATATCAAAAGGTTCACTTGGGAAACCATCATTACATACAATGATGGAGTAAAAATTACCATAATGAAGCTTGTCCAAGACTTCATATTGATTAGGAAAACCGATTTCATTTGATTCATTATCAATATTGCTAAATTCAAAATCAACCAAGGATGGGAGAATGTTATCTTAACATTGAGGATTTTAAAAAAGAGAAGAGATATGGAAAGAATCCTCACCTTCTTGTTCCTATATTTGTGAAGAGTGACTGCCTTGCACCTAATCATTGTTTGGATTGGGAAATTGAGAATTAGGCAGATCAAGGGGCAAGGGTTTATGAGAATGAGATGATAGAAGATGACAAGAATCCAGATCCATTTCAAGAATAGAGTTATGAGTGAATATCATCAATATTACTCTTAACCATAGGCTTCATGAACCATTCCAAGGTTTTGTCAATAGGATCTGAACTATGGAAAGTGGAAGAAGGTGGAGGAGATGGATCAGGAATTTGATTTGTATATTTCCCAACTTAATTGTTAATACATAGAGGCACCCCTATTGGTACTATAAAATGAGGATGATAAGGAATAAAATGGATAGTAGGTTCCTCATCTAATATGGGAGGTGTTTGAAACTTTCTGCAATTTGGGGGAACAAGAGCATATGGGGGTTTAGATTCAAATTGAATCAAGAAGATCCAAACCAAATGTTCAAACCTTTTCTTAAATAAAACCCAATCCAGATCTTCTTCAACAAACTCATAACACAAGTGAAATAATATATTAGTGAAATCATCAATTGATTCATTATGTCCCATTCTAATATGATTGATTCATTTTTAAACATCTTAGTAATCATACCTATCAAAAGCTTGCTAAAGCTCATTGACAAATTAATCAAGAGCATGAATGGAGGAAAAAGGTAAGGTGTGACACCATCGAATAACATAACCTTCAAGATGAGGAAGAAATATTCATCATAATTTTTTTAATATGCACAAAATTTAGGGAAATCAGAAATGTGCTCAGTTATGGATGTTCCATCCTCACCATAAAAATTTAATTGAGATACGTCCTAAAGAGGCTCATTAGGAATTAAAATTTTACCATGGGATATATTAGAAAAACATGATTTAAGGATGAGCCATTTAAGATAAGATATTCAAAACAAACTCATGGGCACAAATTTCCATTTGGCCCTCCTTCTAGAGCCAGAATGTTGACAGTGCTCAATATTGCCAACGCAGGGGGTCTCCACGATGTGAAGTCCAATTAGACCTCACACCATTTGGAGTTGAAGCCACATCAAGAGTATCATCCTGGCCACCATAAATGTATGGTTCACCTTGGTTTCAAAGGATAACATAAGATATTATATACATAAACCTTGAACAAGCAAGTTGACATTGTGAAACACCAATTGTAATGTGTAAAAGGAGACCTTCACGAGCAGGAGATGAGATTGAGTCTTTGGAAGCAATTAATATACTATACTAAGAGAGACACATGTCAAGAGCATGAAAATATTCATTAGAAAAATATTTCACATATGATTCTTAAAGAAAATACAACACACATTCAACAAGAGGAGTATCAAATCCACTGAAATAGTTAAATTTATCTAGTACATATGAACACAACATATACTGCAAACACTTGAAGAATATTCCTAAAGCATTCATGATACATTCGTGAAAATATGTTGGCTCATTGAGTTTCAATATTAGGTGAAAAATCCAAGTACACACTTACAATGGTGAGGTACTAGTTCTAGTAGTGCAACATTTAGTCACTTGTTACTTCTCCAAAAAACAATGTTCTCTCCTATGCCAAGTAGAAAAGCCAAGACTAGCTCTCCAAATATTAATCCTCCAAAATCATTTTTCTTGAGTTATGAGGTTGTTTTTTTAACAAGAGGAATGACCTTTCATATCCTCATGACTCTTGAGTTACCGTCATGACTCTTGGACTTCTAATGTGTCCTTTGGACTTCTTAACAAACCTTGAACTTCTAAATGGACTTCCATTCAACTCTTTTGTCCATTAATGACTATGTGGCTCTTCATATTCCACATATGACTCTTAGAAATCCACACATTACATTTTTTCCTTTTACTTAAAAATGCATCAGTACATTCCACATGATGATGTGGCATGACACATGGACACACATTGACTATAATGATGATTCTTGTACAAGTTACAACAATGATAACATGGACTTCATGATGACGTGGCAATGCCAAGTTGTCTTCCTTGATGCTTCATCTTTCATTCTTTATGGTAGATTTGATCTATGATTCATATTCATGAAAGATTCACTTTTTTCTTCACCTTCACCCTCCAAGGAGTCTTAGATGAGCTTTGGAATCCTCTGGGTCATCATGCAATGTCTTCTTTGTGTTTTAATCCATGATTTGCTTCATGTCTCCATGTTGGGTTTATTTTTTTCGTCTTCTCCGTAGGTGTTTCTGTATGTTTTCTCCTTGTTATTTTATTTTAGCATCACCTTGTCATGCTGGGAAGGTATTATTGCTAGTTAAAGCCATCCATGACAAGGAATAATCAATATTATAACATCTATTATATCACTACCTAGCTGATGGAATGATCATATCATGATAGGCCTGTGAGAAGGTTAAAAGAAAGAGACTTGATTAGGGGGGCAATTTCAAACTCATTAGTGGCTTAGGAAGGCTCCACTATTCATTTTTACTATTCCATACACTATGGAGAGGAGATATCATTGTCCTAGCTTAGTGGAGAAATTTTAAGGGACAAGGTGGGAATGCTTCATGCTTCAAGGCTGCGCCATGCGCCCTAAAGAAAAGAGAGAAAAACTTGAAATCACAGTTTGACTAGTCAAGGTTGAGAGAAGGCCTCCTTCAATATTTCCTACTACGCCATGCACTCTAGAGGTAGAGGCTAAGCTAGGATTGGGAACATAATGCATTGGGGAAGAGGGAAGGTGAAACTTTAGGCTTTAGGACTACTCTATTTGTTGGCTGGAAGAGGAGGCTTTAAGGAAAACATAGTTTGACTAGTCAAAGATAGACAGTAGACCTCCTTCAACCTTCCCTACTGCGCCATGTTCTCTAGATAAGGAGGTTATGCTAGGATTGGGCACATAGCACACTGGGGAAGGGGGAAGGGTGAAGAATTCAACCTTCAAGGGGTTACTATTGCTTTGAAATTGAATTTTCATCCTAGGCTAGCATAACTTGAGCCAACAATGGGTGCTTGACCATTTGGAATGCACTTTTCATTGAGGGAGGCCATATGAGGAAGCCAATTTTCCTAAGGGGGTTTTCATTGCACTGGGAGGATAGGAGGTTATTTGCATTACATGTTTTTCTTCTGCAAAATGGTGGAAGAGGTCCATGCTAATAGCTATGAGTGCTCTATGTGTCATGCAAGGAAAAGGTGATCAAAACTTAGTATAGTGAGTTATTATAAGCAAGAAGGATTAGGTGACTTCCCTTATTAGTTTTAGCACTTCATAATTCCTCAAGGGTAAGGAGAGGAACCCAAAGGTATCCACACACCACTTTGAAACTAGAATCTATCCCTTCTAGCTTCAGAGAGGGCTCTCTCTATATGAATATTCAGTCGTTGGGTCTTAGGCTACGTATTAAGATCAATAAGAAAATAATATTTAACAATTTTATGGTAGGGAAGAGTGAAAATACATTGGGCATGGAGTCATGTTAGACTTATTGATTTTCTAGTGAGAGGATGAAGATATGAGGAATCTTTTTACAAGGGAAAAGTAGGAAATCCTTCTAATGTTTTTAATCAAATTCGTTGCAGAGGGGTGAGTAGAGGAATGGTGGAAAAATGACATATAAAGAATCAAAATGAAGGATGGATTCTGAATGTCATTAAAGAATAAAAACATTAATTATTCAATAAACTATAAAAGGGAATTTTGATAGTGACTTTTGAGATAAATGCTTGCTTGACAAAACATGAAGACATTCATTCAAGCATGATGATAACAATAGAGAAAAATTACAATACAAGAAAGAACATCGCCATAAGAAACTGACACATGGATCCATTTAAAATCAGACCTCGATCTTCTTCATTAACTAAAAAAATATTAGAAAAGTACAATGCAGTGTGTTTCTTCTTCTAACCTTCACCCCATTAATTTGTGCCAATGATGAGAAGAAAAGAGTCACTATGACCTTACTCATGATCTTGTATGAGACATCAACCCTAGACTTACTTGACTCAATATTTAGGGAATCCATAACTATATTTACATCATCTTTCACACACTCTAATCTAATTACATCAATAAAAAAATATTACATTATTTACAAAGACTAATAACTTGAATTCTAAGTGATCATGGCAAAACCTTTACACATTTACCAAAATAATAAAAATACTAAGCTTGATTTTGACTACTATAACATAGGACATTACATCAAAGCCAATGGGGATAGCATCCTCCCTATGAGGTGCTAAGAAAACCGTAGACCATGTGCCTGATCCACTGGGTTGATCCCAACTTCAATTTCGCAAACTACTACCTGTTTTTGCTTTGAAACCATTGCAACTGAAACCAACTTGGTAACCTAAAACTTTACATTACAAGTTAATATATGAAAACTGATTGAAACAACTACTTGAAAAACTGAAGATCAAACTAAGGCAAGTGCTCACCCAAAAATATTATTGATCATGCCAGTTCCTATTCTAACCTATTGAATAATTGGTAAAAGCAAGTGATACAAAAATGTTAGTGAAGAAAATCAAGTAGTTGTTGAAATAAGTAGATTTTTTTATTGTGCTTGACACATATGGAAATTGGATAGTGTAATGGTGGTGCCAACTCATGATGCATCTAGTCTCCATATTGAAAACTTGATGGAAAATACAAGCTGAAAAAACCTTCCATATAGTGAGCTACAGGATCATAAAAGACATGATTTGTTCAATGATCCCTAAGGTATTCAATGACTATCCTGTCATGGATGAATTTTTCAGATGTATTCACTATTTCAAACCATAACTTCAACTATGCATTGTCAAACTTGTGTTCAAAATCAGATCATTCATCAATCTGAAAATCATAGGGCAACAATACCTCATATTGTTTCGGCTGAAAAAGGTTCTCAAAGGACTGATTTTGACATTGGAAATTTTGGGACTGAATTTGATTCACTAAGGCTTGAATATCTTCCTCAATTGTTTCAACAAATAATTCTAAAAAATACCTCTTCTCCTCAAAACATTTTCTTAATCTTAAATACCTAGGTTAAAAATCTGAGGAAGCTTAATCCACTTCATCATCATCAAACATATCAAAATATTCTCTAAGACCTTCAATAAACAAAGGATCTTCAACATACCATGTCATCTCGATTGATTAGGCAATTGGATCTACACTTTAAACTCTGAATTTTTTGAATAGTGGAGTCACCATAGATTCTCTAAACTATGGATTGTTTGGAAATGGAGTTTCCTGGTGAATAATGCATATGCTTCTTGCATAATATCACTATTCATTGTCAATAATCAGATCTAAAACTTGTTAGTTATTTCTTAAGGAAGATGGAACCTTTCGCTCCCCAGGAATGATGCCACTATGTTAGCACTTTGTAATTCATCCAAGATGAAGAGAGGAACCCAAAGGTAACAACAAAACACTTTAAAACTGGAATCTAGCCCCTCCAACTTCAGAGAGGGTTGTCCCTACATAAATTTTTAGTCAGTAGATCTTAGGCTAGCTATTAAGATCAGATCAAAAATAATATTTAACCATTTGATGGTAGGGAAGAGAGAAAATCCATTGGCATGGATTCATTTTAAGATGATTGATTTTCCAGTGAGAGGATGAAGAGATGAGGAATATTTTGACAATGGAAAGGTAGGAAATCCTTCTAGTGTTTTTAAACAAATTTGTTGAAGAAGGGTGAGTAGAGGAATGGTGGAAAATGACATATAAAGAATCAAACTGAAGGATGAATTCTAAATGTCATTAAAGATTGTTCAGTAAACTATAACATAAAACTTTGACAGTGAGTTCTAATATAAATCCTTGCTTGACCAAACATGAAGACATACATTCAAGCATGATGACAACAATAGATAAAACTTACAAGACAAGAAATCACATCACCATTAGAAACTGACACACGAATCCCTATAAAATAAGACCCCAATCTTCTTCGTTCACTAAAAAAATATCAGAAAAAAAGTAAAATACACAATGTTTCTTCTAAACGTGACCCCACTAATTTTTGCCAATGATGAGAAGACAAGACTCACTATGACCTTACTCATGATCTTGTATGAGACATCGACCCTAGACTTACTTGACTCAATCTTTAGGGAATACATAACTATATTTACATCATCTTTCACACACTCTAACATGATTACATCAATAATAAAATCTTACATTCTTTACAAAGACTAATAACTTAATCTCTAAGAGATCATAGTAAAACCTTTACGCATTTACCAAATAATAAAAGGACTAAGCTTGATTTTGACTACTATAACATATGATACTAACAAGGAGGATCATAATGTGCAGTAGTTTTGAGGTGATCTTGGGGAGGAATTAATGCACCAATATTGGTGAGTAGGATTGCATCATCGAGGAAAATGCATAGGTTAAACACCTCACTTGGTAAGAGGTCTCATGTGTCCACAACTTACACTGGGTAGAAGGACGAACAAGGGTTCCAAAATGGTCAAGTGTGAGACCAACATAGTAAATGAGAGAAGTGTATCCAAACATGGCTCAAACATGGATCACACACATAAAACCATAAATATAATACAAAAGGGGTACACAGGACTCATTGGTAACAATCACACCTCAAAATGATAGCACAATGACACTTATTTCTAAGTGTGATAGTTGAAACAACACACTACGACACTTAGAACACAAGTTACGATAATTGTGATGATTGTGACAAAAAAGGTGCACTAATTTGTAGGAATGTGTCTAGCACATATTCTAATCATATGTAAGACCATCTAATGTATAAGAGTACTCTTGAATTAACTTTGGTGATGTGCTAAGGTGCGACACATGCAAGAGTGAAAACAATGAAATCGACACTTGCGACAGGAGAAAAACATGGAGATGACACTTGAAAAATGTGAATGGCCTTCAAAGTGACACATGTGAGAGCAAATATAACATGAAAATTACAGCTATTAAAATAAAAATAAGAAAAGTGACAACCACGAACATAAAACTGACACGTGTGAAAGAAAAAGCATGCAAAAGACGACAGTTGATAAAACTTGTCGAAGTAAAAGTACAAATGCAAGAAAAATGAGGGGGCCTGTTAATGAAAGTGTGCACTGACCATCGACATCATTTGATAATTGCACATGCACTATCTTGACGGATGGCACTATGATTTTTCAAGTTTTCACAAAGTAATTGTGCTCATGAGTTCAACCAAGATTGTGCATGAGTGAGCAAGTGACTTTAACAAGAAGAACCTAAGAAGAATACTTATACATATCGCAAAATTTTGATCAACCATGAAGGGATTATGGAAAAATAGATTTTAATATCCTCAGTAGGCTCTGAAATTCAAGTGTGGGGAAATTTTTGGAACGTGTTGATCATAGTGGCAACATAGGGACAACCACAATTTTGAGAAACAATTTTGATCTTGAGGACATTCTCCATCTTTAGTTTGGGGGAGATGTCAGTCCTTTTATATGGCATAATTTTTCTATGGTTGAATACCTTATTAGGACTTAGGGAAAACTTCTTAAGTTGATTTGGATAAATTTTTTCATATTTGGCCTATTAAATGTATTCCCTAAGGAATATTGTTGGTTGTTTTTAATTTTCAGAAATTTATGAAATAATTGCATTTTAACACAAATTTACAGGATGCAATAAATATCGTAAATGATCATCCATTTTCATATATGCAGGAAACTTGGGTGAATTTTAATACATGGGTTTTGTAGAATTATATACCAATATGAATTAATACCTATTCACTCGTCGAAAATTGACCTCAATATTCCCGGTCAACGCATGTAGTTGAACAACAAAAACACATGATAGTTTGGGAATTTCACTAAAAACTGATTTTTTTTATTACTCTACGAGATAAAAATTAAACAAGGTTTATTTGATCTGATTACATCCCTAGGATAGGCCACAATAAACATCAAATATGATTTTTGGGTTTTTAGTTGTATTTTTCTTATAAAAGGAAGAAAATAGTGTTTGCAAAACAAGTTTGTAATTTGAAGACTTTGAAGAAATATTTTTCAGCTCAAAATTCAACCTTTGAAACTTTCTCTAAGCTTATTTCACTTAATATATGTTTCTTCTTTTATTTTCAACCACTGGTAGACATTTGGTGTGCTTGTTGAGGCATGGAGGGCCCCCACAACCAAAGTTGGTGCACTACATCTTATGCACTGCTCATTTTTTACATGTTGGTATAACTTGTTCATGTGTGTTTTTTTATGTTTATAAGTATCTTTAACCTTTAAGTTTTTGGTATTATCACTTATATTTTTCACACTAGTTGTCATTGGGCATATTGTTGTCATTGATGACAACCAATATCATGGCATTAATGTCAAAGGAGGTATGATATATTAGATGTCAAAGGAGGTATGATGCCTTGAAATATCATTGAGCATTTGTTCACACATCAATGATGTCAAAAGGAGGTATGATAACCTGAATATTATTTATCATTTTTTGGAGTTATGACAATCAAATGAGTGTGCAAATGGTCTAGTTGGATAATTCTCTTCGAGATATTTCCAAATGTCTACTACATTTGGTCAAAATCCTTTAGAATGAGAGTACAATTAGGTTTGAAAGTGCACATTGGTGAAAATGTGTCAACACACTAAATTTTTTAAATCCCATGCATCTTCTAGGTATATCTATGCACTCATGAGTAATTGATGATTGTTGGCGTGTGAACATATGTATTATTTAAGGCTTTAACCATCATGTAACTCCAGGATGGTTTGATGGTTATGGATAGTCTATGGTTGATAAATCATGGATGGAGTGTAAACCTATGAAATAGTTAATGGAGGTCGCACCCCTCCCATGCCTTCCAACCTTCACCATGTAGAACCTTTCCAACCAATGAAAACATGACATGTCACTGCTAAGTGGATGACATGGACTCTTAAGCAACAATTAACTCACCACATAGATTGATGACATAACAAGTGGGAGCAATGATAGATTGACATGTCAATAGGATGAAACATGTGATGTGTATGACATAGCAAGTTCACCCAATGGAAATTTGTTAGGTTTTGGCATGACATGATGTGGCGATATCACAAATGATGTGGTAGTATGATAGGGTGCCACATGGCATGTCTAATCAATATTTTTGGGTGGCCAATTGGGAAAAAATTGAATGCCGCATGACATCCCTCAGAGAGTGCCACGTTGCATGATGGCGTTATATGATGTCATCATATGATTTATCATGGAACCTTTAGCCACATGAGATAATCATATGGAGGAAAAGGGTGATCCTAAAGGGCTACCTTGTGTGGAGCGATAAAAAGGGTCTTTTTAACTCCTAATTACCTCACATTAATTGTCAAACCAGGGACGGATTTTTATTTCAAGAGTGTACTCAGTTTGAGGCGGCTATTTACTCAAGAGTAATGTTTTGCAGTATAGTGCTTAAAATCCAAAAGTAAATGAAAGTTGGAAACAAAATCTAATTGGAACAGCAAGAAATTGAAATGTTCTAAACTAAATCATTCACTCAAACAACCATCAATCGAGGATATAGTAGCAATAACTCATTCCTCTAGAAATTGATGCAATTAAAATCAAACTGGAACAAGACAATCAATCTGGGAACGAGGAAGCAATAACCAATGTTCTCTACAGTTGACAGCCCTGCTTTAAAGCAATTAAAATGAAATCGAAATTGAACTGAAGCTTCCATTGAAAGTAAACTAGGAAAACTCTTTAAAAGTAAACTCTTGCAATTAATCAACAGAAATGAACAGCAAAGCAAATGGACAACAAACTGGAATTAAAGGAATCGAATAACCAATCCTATTGAACAACAATCTGTAATGAATATCAATCAAACAGAACAGTAAATGGAATGAAACCATAATTGAAATAGAACAGCGAAGCTTTATATTTGAAATGAGCAGCATAACAATATACGTTGACAAGGATAATAATCTCTGTTATGATGGAAAAGAACAGCCACACGATTCAATCTCAACTTGTGCAATAAAACAATTTCATAAAATATTATAACAGCTCGCTGCAAAAGCATGAAACTGTAAGGCAATACAATTCAAAGAAATAAGAACTAAATCAAACCATCACACGACGGAAATTGGAAAGATATAATACAACAACATCATACTCCACCAGAGGCTGGGCCCTTAGCCACCAGCAGATGCTGCTGGGCTACTTCAGATGAGAAGAATGTACACAAACCCTTTTATTTATTCATCGTCAAATTGTGAAATCATTACAACAAAAAAATCTTTGAATATTACAATGGAAATGCAACACTCCCTATCCTATCATGAACAATCCACCATCATTCTTGAATCTCTAGTTCTGAATCCTTAATTCTCCATCATTTTCCATCCTTTTTCCCGTCCCCCTCTCTGATCTCTGTTTTCATTTAAATAGAGAGAGAGAAGACAGCAGTTACAATAGAGATAATTAGAACATGATTCTATTACAAAATTGGATTGTTTCCAACTAATTGATCAACAAGAAGATATATTTCCATCCATGTCTCAACAAGAGCAGGGCGAATTTGGCTTTGCAGCTGAGATTTGGAAAACGGCCGCAACAACAAATATGAGAAAATCGTGCTCAAAATACCTTTTGTTTCTCTCAGTACAAGTCGAATTTGGGCAAACCATTCTTTACTAAGGTTAATTGGGTCCGTTCTGGACAAACCCCATGTTCCAGATTTTCCAGATTCTTCTCCATTTGCTCAAAATCTCAACCGCAAAACTATCACTCCTTATTCCAGCGCATTTCTGAGTTGGCACTTTTAATGATCAAATCTTCAATCTGGAAATTATCTTGGAGGCTAAAAATGGTGAATAATGTTATAACCAATTTATTAAAACTATCATTGATAAAATAATTCATAATCATCAATTTATTAGAAATAAAGGAGAATAAATAATATTCATTCATAGGAGCATAAATCATTATAAAATGGATTTAAATAATAAATTATAACAAATGATATAATAGAGAAGAGTAAAAATGGATGAAATAAGTGTTATAAAGTGGTCGTATTCACGGCTCAACACCTTGGTCACAACCTAAGCACTAAAACTAGTCATATAGAGATTGAACGTCAAACCCAATGATTTTTTGGTGGCATCCACACATATATATGTGGGTGTAGTGGAATGGAGTGGTGAGCATCTTGTCTCATATTGACCAACGAGATGTGGTTTTGTAGTTATCATAGGGAATGTAGTTCCTAGGTTTCTTTGGTTGTGAGGTCAAATATGGTCGAGGACTGCGGAATTTTGTTTGTCCTTACTTTGGTGTTATAATATATGTTTTGTACAGGATATTGAACAAGAAACATTGTCACAAACGTGGTGAAGGGTTTGTTTTTGGTGCATGTGATCTTGTGATCAAGTTCCACTCTTGTGGTTTTTTATTATGGCTTGATCACAAAACTCAAGCCAAAAGTGACGTGAGTGCATAATATTACGAGCAACATATAGCAGCATAGGCGATGTTAGGTGTGCATTGCAAAAGCAAAGGTCATGCATTTGGGTCATATTGGACTCACCAATATTTTTGTTTGAATTTGAAAGTGCATTTTATTGAACTTGAAAAGGACCAGTGAGGTGAATTCTATCAAGAACACACCTAAAAAGTGAATTATGTAGATTGCAAATTGAAAAGGTGCATTATTTTGAACTATTAACCTTCATAATGTTTTGTGGGCCATTTTGAGGCCCAAATTGATTTTTAAAATGGGAAAAATGGAAATAATGTTTTTTTAATAAGAATTGGGGACAAGAAAAGAAATGAAGATAATTTTTCGAGGGAAAGAGGATATATCTCTTTCTTTGTTGTCAAAATGTTCTAGGTCTTATGAACAAGAAGATTTTTGGTATAAAAAATAAACAAGTTGCTACTATTTATCATTGAAGAACAAGTTGATATTGCATTGATATGATCATATTTCTAAGTGGAATTTATTATGTCATCAGATGTTGGTGCCTTAATAAGGTTGGACCCTACAAAAATTTGGTGCTTGTAGATTTTAGAGGTTGGTGCCTGAATCAGGATGGAGCCTACATCAAGTTTGTGCTTGCAAATGTCAAAGGTTGGTGCCCAAATAAGGTTGAAGCGTATAGCAAGTTGGTGCTCTCATATCTTTGGGGGTTGGTGCCTCTAGAAATTTGGTGCCTGCAAATTGATTTTGAGGTTTGGTGCCTGTAAATTGATGTAAATAAATATTGAAGAAGATAAGAATATTTGTGGTTTTCTCCCACAAGGTTTTCCACATATACCTGGTGTTCATGTGTATTGGTGTGATGATTGATTTTATGGATGCATTGTTATGACTTTAGTTCTAATGAATTATGAAATTGCTTAAAAATTTCAAATTGGTCATTACACTGATTCACGCCCCCTAATGAAATCATAATTCTATAATTGGTATTAGAGTAGGCTCTTAAGAATAATTAGTCATTGGAGGGTTGATCACAAGGAACATTTCCAATCCAAGATCATGAAGGAAGGCTCCTAAATTTTATGGAACAAACTACACTTTATGGAAAATAATAGTGGAAAGCTACATTATGTCTTTAGGTACTGATGTATGGACATCTGTTGAGAATGGTTATAGTAAAAACCCTAATTTTGACAATTAACTAGATAATTAATGAACCTTATGCTCAAATTACATATTTACCCAGGCAATGAATTTGGCCAAAATTTAACAATTCATTTGAAATTACTTACTTGAAACTCTCATTTGAAGGTGTTTCTAGTTCGTTGTTTCTCCCGATCCTACTACCAAATCAACCTTTTCCTCCTAGCCTTTCTAGGAACAACCTATTTGGTTTCAAGATCCAGAAGACTCTGTATTTGAGGTCTTATAGACCTGGGAACAAGATAGGCTGATCCCATATAGGCTTGGAGAAAAATGTAGGTTTGATAGTAGGAGTAGGAGCAATAATAAACTAGAAACACCTTCAAATGAGAGTTTCAGGAAAGTACTGCAAATGAATTGTTAAATTCTGGATAAAATTATTTGTCTAGTTAAATATGGAATTTGAGTATAAGTTTCATTAATTATCTAGTTAATTATAAAAATTAGGGTTTTATAGTTACCAAGTGCCTCCAACTCCTCTCATTGATGCAACTGATAAAGATCATTATACATTTAATGAAATGGAAAAGAAGTCCATTTTATGTGGTTTATCAAATACTAAACTTGTCAAGGTGATGCATTTCAATTCAGCCAAAGATTTATGGGACAAGCTTAAGATATGTTATGAAGGGGATGAAAAAGTAAAGGAGTCCAATCTGTAAACATAGGTTAGTTTCAAAGTTTGAAAATGGAAGAAGATGAGAATATTGCCTCATATTTTCTTTGAGTAAATGGAATTGTCAACAAAATCATAGGTCTCAATGAAATCATCAAGGAAGTTGATATTGTTTATAAAATATAGAGATTTCTTCCCTCAAGGTTTAATCCTAAAGTTTCTTCCATTGAGGAGTTATCTAAATTCAACAGTTAAACATGGATACCCTTAATGGAAATCTTACTGCATATGAACTAATGATGGAAAAAGAGAAGGCAATACCTAGAGAACGAAGGAAGAAGGCACATTCAAAGTAGCCAAGGAAGGAAGAAAGCATGGGATTCAAGAAGACTCTAGTCATGAATCATATGAAGAGGGAGCCAGATTTGTAAGAAATCCAAAAAAGGGAGCTAAAAATTTCAAAGGTAAGATTCCATTTAAATGTTTTTAATGTGGAAGAGTAGGATGTTATGCTTCTAAATGTACTTATGAAAAAGTAAATGAGAGTGATGATGAAGTAAAATTCAAATCTAATAATCATAAAACAAGACAAAAAGTCAAAAAGAGAACCTTTCACTCCTAAGAAGATAGTGATTATGAAAGAAATGAAAGCATGTATGATGATGAAAGAGGAGAAATATTTTTCATAGCCATGAACAATCAAAATATTGAAGAAAAGATTGACACAGAAGGAGACTTTGAAGGAGAACTCATGAGTACATTGGAAGAATTACAACCTATAAAAAAGGTAGATTAACTAGAACATCAACTGCAAGAATATAAGGAAAAGTTTTGTGATGCATATTTTGTCATCCCTCTTAAGATTAGACTAGACGAAGCCAAGAATATAAAGGATATTTTGTTAAAGAAGTTAAAAAAAGGAAGAACACTGTGAAAAATTGGAAGAAGAAATTGTTCTTTTAAGAAAATAGTTATAAAATACCTTAAATCACCTTAATCAAAACTTGAAGCTCATTAAACGTTTTGAGTCATTAAATCATATCCTCAACCTTTAGATATCACCATTATTGAAAACAGGTTTGGGTTATGTTGGTGAATCAAGCTCAAGGATATCAAATGGAGAAAAACTCAAGAGCATTATTGAACAAGTTCAAGAATGTAGTAGCAAGAACACTAGTCAAACAAAGGATCAATATAAGCATGTATTATTATGCAACTGATGAGCCTCATCATTGGGTAACTATTTAACTCACCTCCTAACTTAGTCAAATCAACTCTTCTCACAATTTATTACATGTTTTGATTATATTTTGTTTAATGAGATGAGTCAAAGTGAGATATTATGCATAGTGGACTAATGTGCGCTAAATGTAGGTTTGTGAGAGAAAATTAGGGAATTTTGGCAAGATTAAAGGCTAAAATTCAAATGGGACATGGAAGAGAGACTACAGGAGGTAAATCCTCCTCATTTACTCGTCCCTCATTCGAATATTCCTCCATCAATCACACTAGCTCGAAGTACAAGAAGCCAAGTCATGAAGATCAAAAGGTAACCGAGCAAGTGATAGTGAAAGAGTTAGTTCATCTCAAGTTTGGGAGCCGAGAATCCCTAGATTTAAGGAAGTCATTGGAAACTTCAGTTGTATAAATTAAGAGGCCTAGAGCCTCATTAGGATTCAACTTTTTATTGTAAAACACTAGTTATTTTTGAGCTCCAGACTTGTGGAAGGCATTGCTATGTAAGTTTTTGTTTTGATAATGAGAATGAGCTTTTTGATGATCCAGTACTGAGCTAACTCAGAGGGATGAAGCTCTTGGGTTAGGGCCCAACCCTATTAGTAAACACTCCTCTTCTTGTATCTGTATGCTTAGATTAATTGCATAGATTCATGGTTGAATTTCCCTTGGAAGTGTTTCATTGCAAGTAGTGTAGATTTAATTAGTTTGGTTATTAGTTTGCTTCCATTTGTTCTTTACTTTAGCAGTAGGTTAGAAGGGATAAAAGGAGCATAAATAGGTGTCTTAGCCTCACTTCTGCCTTCAGGGATCATGATTTGAGGAAAGGACCCCCATGCAGCCCCCAAAAGACAAAATTTTACTATCTCATAGAATTTAGAATTTCATGTGCTTAAGCCGACATTTGATTAGTTTGCAAGTGTATGAATTAGATGTAATTTCTTTAATTTTCAGTCTTACATTAGATCTCATCAATGAATTCATATTATTCTACAAATTTTCCTCATGCATGAAGTAGACAGTTAGCTCATTAAACTCTGTTTTTCTAACTTAGTGAAATTATTCTTTTTTACATGATTTTTTTTGCAAATATCAATGCTTGATGCAGAGTAGGTTTTTTAGAAGAAGAGAAATATTTCATATCAAGCAACCTCCTTCCACATTCATCCATCAATGATCATTCCTCACTTTCACTAAGACCCTCACCAATTTCGTCATTCTTCAAGGAAACTTCTTCAAGCATGTTGAGCAAATCCAACCATCTCCCAAACTTGGTTTTGAGTTCTAAGTGATCCTAGGAATTTTCTCACCCCATTCCATCCACCAACCACCTTCCCTATGCCTTCCATCACCTTCATCACCCATCATTTTTCTCTCGGTTGTATCTCGTAGAAATATAGGGAATCCTGTAGGCTTTTAGGACATCCTATAGGTTTTCCTGTATTGTCTTGTTTTGAGACCGAATTGAGTGAAAACCTCTAGGAAGCCACACAAGGTCACCTAAGGGTCTCCCAAACCTTCCAACCATCCATCAACATCCCTAAGCCACCTGCCACACCACCAAAAGAGATTAGCTTTCACACTTGTTTTTCCATAAAAAGAATAAAACGAAAAACATATTTATTTTAGTCCTTTACATGCACAGTAGTGATGTTTGATGTTTTAAACTTCCATGCTTAGGACAGTAGCATTTCATACATGTTAGAATTGGAATTATTGTAGAGCATATTTTCTTAGCAGTTAGTGTGATGCAAGCAAGTTCCCTCTATGGACAGAAGCAACCCCTCTAGCCCTAGAGTGGGTCTAATCATAGCAAAGGCAATACCAAAGAAAATTTTCTTAGAAAGTTGATGTCATGAAGGCCTACCTTCAAATCCTTGTTTGATGAAGCTCTCATCGTGTTTCTCCATCTCTCGTTCTTCTAATCACTTATGTACCTAAAAACAACATACAAAGAATAACAACGAACATAATATAATTCGACAAAAACGATCTACTTAAAGAGTCAAGGAACTTCAAGCTATCAATATGCAATTGGACATAAGATATAGGAAACAAAATATTGATTTGTATTAATGTAAACTAAAGTAAAACTTACAACCAATCCTTGACGTCATAAGTCTCCTTGAAAGGTCCCATCAGCATGTTTCTGCAAGCATTCACTCATGAACTATCCCCCAAAAGGACGAATAAATATCTCTACTACCCAAAAGGCTAATGATAGAACACTTTTACAATCAAGCCAACTCCACTCAAAACTATCCCAGGCTATGTTACATAAGAGGCTACTTCAACACTCTAGCAAAACTCTCTACTTTTACTATTGAACTCTTGAACTCTGAAGCTCATTGACCTTATCCAGGGAGGAAGTATTTATAGGAGGAGGAGCTTCCATAAGAGATGGGAGAAAGAGCTTATCCCTTTGAGAGGTTGCACAAAAGGTGGAAAAACCATCCCAAAGGAGAGAAGTGAGATCATCTGATCCAACAACCAACCCTAGGACCTCCCATGAAGCTATTATACAACTTCGATAGTTTGTTTAAACAACTCACCAAAAGTAGCTCATGGTGAGTGCAACATAGAGATAGAGCGACAACATTGCTAGGGCTAGTTCAATCTTGGCCATCTTCACAGGTGGAATAAATGCTAACCCACAACAACCCAAAAACATAGGTAAAAAAGGGTCTGCTCCAAGAGTAGTGAACTAAGGTATTCTTCTTGAGATGACAAGGAAGACATTGACACATAATTTGCAACATGACACAAGGTAGATGTTAATAACACGGGCCAGTAGTGTTTGGGATCAGGGAATGCGGAGTTCGTGTCAAATTACTATGTAACAGATGACCCCTAAAGCATGAAGGCCAAGAGAGTGGGAGGATTGAAATGCTCTACGAATCCATAACTAAAATAGAACACCATCACGAAGAACCTAAAAATCCAAGTACAACTGATATCTCTAATACATGAGTACATAGTGAAAGGAAATGCATGTGCATAAGGCATGGGTGCAGCCATCCAAAAGATAAACATAAACGATCTGTGGTATGGACACAACCATCCAATCAGAAGGACCATATAAAATACTCAAGTATGGTCATAGCCATCCAATCAAAAGAGTCATGTATACAATCATGAATCAATCCACACAACCTGGACTTGTGTAATCTGAGCCCAGGTTCTTGAATCCCAACCCGATCATGGTACAAATTCTAATATGTGAATAGACATACTGAAGTTTATCATACTAGAAAATCGCTTGATTACCGATCAATGATGTAAACCATTAACAAGTGCGAGAGAGACCACCAGTGATGTCAATGGTTCTCAAGGTACTTCTAATACAATCCATGAAGTGTGAAGAATTAGATGAATTTGAACACCTCTGAAATCACCCAATCGAAGGCAAATAATCAAAGCCTATCATCGAATGCAAAGAACATGACATTAAGGCATGCAAGCTCCAAGGTACCAGAAAGGAGTCTCTAGATCAAATTCTCGAATAATGAGCTGAAGTCGAAAGGAAGTGATCGGTCGAAGGAGTACCATAATGTTTCCCACATCATCAACATGAGACAAAGGAACAATATGAATGTGGATGAGACAGAGAATCTGAGGAAGGTGTGTAAGGATACAAATTGCAGAAGGATTAAGCTCTTGAACATATTAGCAAGACGACTCCAGAGTTTGACAGCATTTTGGTACCAACGGATCAAAGGTCATGATGATGTATCAAGGATCAGATGGAATGAGGAAAAATGGATAACCCAAAACCTAGAAGGCCAACGAGAAAGTGAGGATATCCCAACTCGACAAGAAGGAGAAAGAGTGTCGATGTTCAAGAGCGACAAGCTGCCATAATAATTAATGCAACCAACGAAATACTTCCAAATTTCCCCCCACCATTTCTGGCGAGTACCCCAATTATTTTTGAAACACAAGCTTGAAGGGGATAACATATGATTGTAATGTAATTTTTTCCTTTAGACAAGTACGAACTAGTAAATTTTAGTGAGCCCTAGGAAAGAGAAGCTCGGTCTCGTCATGATGACAAGTCCAATGTCATCAGGGTTTAACAAGTCTGACATAGGTAAAACTCAGATTATTTTTCATATTTAGAGAGTTTGAAATAGACATGGAAAAGAAAACTCCAAAGGTCCCTTTTCGTAAATTTGTCCCTCGAATCCGAAAAGGTAGAAAACAATACCCAAGGGAACCTATTGACCAAGATAGATCAACATATAATTTTTCGTAAGTAATCTATCCCAATTCGTAAAAGGGGGTAAAATTGTACTGGGTAGATGATGCTTCACAACCTTTAATGAGTTCAAAATGACAAGAACTCGTCAATCTTTTCATGTTTTGAGAGTCAAAAAAGATCTTAAAGATGACTCCAAAAGTGACTTTTTCGTGTTTTTACCGAGTCCGAAAAGTATAAAATACAACTCATAAATCATCATCAATAGAGTATTTGGACCCTGTTGTTGCACAAAAAACAAGTGTAAGATATGTTTTTGACATAAATACGCATAAAATATTCAGAAAATAGACCTATAACCCTAACCTAAAACCCTAATTTTCCAAAAAGAGTTTATAAAAGGGCCAATTGGTAAAAAACAATTCACTTTATACTTTTAGCTTGGAGTGAAGAAATTTCACCCTCATGCACTTGCGATTTCAGTGATCGATTAGAGGAGTTTCAGGAGCTTATCCACAAATCCGCTTGTTCCAGGTAGGCACAAGACCTTTTATCCTGCATTTTAGAGGCAATATATCTTTTTTTTGATGATTTTAGTCCTAATTTAGGAGGATTGTTGAATGGAAATGTCTGCGGCAGTCGTCGCGGGTTCCCAGCTCAGGACTGCAAAGATACATAATTTCCAATGGTGGGAAAATAGGCTCATCACGGCTATACACCAAACGGTCGTGAAGAGCCCAAATTTTCTGAATCGTGGATTCAGGCTCGTTGCACCTATTTGAAAAATAGGTGCGACAAGCACCAAGAACAAAAATCTTCCATATTTTAAGCAATTTTATGAGGTTTTCAACACAATTATGGCATTTACAATTAAATGTTTGTGTTTTTGCAGGGAGAAAATCATGGTGATCGAATGGAAAGAGTGAGAACATAGAAACGATGATGCGTTAGGCTTGGGGGATCCAAATTGTTTGGATGTGCTCAGGAATTGTGGGCTCCTAAAGTTCTTCATGGTGTCGTGGCTAAGAGCACAACTCGATCTACTCCAGTACCTTGTTGGAGCATGGGATCCAAATGAAGGGAGATTCAACATCCGGGGATAGGAATTAGAAATTGATCCCATCGATATCTATTTCTTGACAGGGTTATCATGGAGGGGAGAAAGACCCTGAATGACAAGTACTCAGATCACAGGAGAGACAATGGACATGCTCATCAGAAGAATGTGTCCTGAGGCTTAGAAATTAGATAAAGTAGGCAAGCTAAAGATTGCAGCAATGACGGACCTATCACTACAAGTCCTCCTATCCACTATCACCAAGGCAGTTGGATCACAGGCTCCGGATGAGGCCACCAAGGCCCAACTTCAGCTGGAAGCTGGCTGCTTAAACCCCACCATATTCCACTGGGTAGAGGTGGTATCAGAAAACCTCAAAAGGAAATTAAAAAAATTTCGATGAGGTGATACCAAATAGTTTGGGTATGGTTCGATCCTCATACCATTCATCCTAGAATGACTTCACATCTTTCATAGCCAGGAAGTAATTGTGGCTAGGTCACCACCTCAGGAGCCATGGATCACTCCCTGGGCTATGTTAATGCCTCAAGGAGGTGGCAGTGAACACATGTCACGGAGGCTAGAGTTCTTCGAGTGGCTATATCACCAACTCGTTATTGTAGAGGACTGGCCATATGCCAAGAATAACTTCAGAGGTGATTCAGACATAATACTCCCTCCTCGGGAACACTAGGATGATAAAGGTAACAAACTTATATTTTGATTTCTAAATAGTGTTGTAATTTTTTTGTTTTTTGTTTTATATATATATATATGTGTGTGTGTGTGTGTGTGTGTGTGTGTGTCCTGATCATTACGTTTCAATATTGCAGATGTTGGACTTGAAAGACATGTAGGCTTGTCTCCCATTGCTTAGAGAGTCGAGAGGGAGTTTGAGCTACCCCCTCCTAGCAGAGATGTGGAGGATGAGATTGCCCGTGACATAGAGGGCTTGAAAAATGGGATTTTAGATTATGTGGGATTCGAGGATGTCCCTTGGTGGTACCATTGACACATAGTAGGGGTGTCGAACAGGATCCACCGACTGCTTAAACGTGTTGTTCGAGAAGTGGTGTTCTATAGAGAGCATCACGTAGATTAGACTCCTAGGTTTATTTTCTGTAATTTTGAGAGACATGTTGTCTCATGATGTGATTTGAACACATATTTTTTGGGCAATATGACGTGCAACATATGATATATATACATACCTATGTTCTGTTTTATCAACTTATCATGTCTCATTGTTTACTGTTACAAATGTCACAAATGTCTTTCTAACACATGATTTGCCAATGCATCTGTTAATTTATTTAGTCTTCTAGGAATATGTTGAGATGTAATGTAATAAAAATTCCTTTCCAGTAAATGAACACATAAATACAACCTTAAGATCTGAGGGTTTCTGACGAAATAACGCTTGTTGAGTTGAAGAACAACAAGTTGTAATCTAGATATACAATCAAGGCGTGAATATTGAGGGCAAAAACCTCAGTCAATAACTCAATAACTGCACTATATTCAATGACATTGTTCGTGGTACATCCTAGACAAACACCTTGAAGATCTTTCAACTCACCATGAGGATCATAGATAACCCATGCCGTGGAGGAACGATTCTGAGTACTGCAACAAGCACCATCAGCGAAACCAACATAAGGTGTGACAGACATCTGCATAAGAAGCAAAAGGACACAATAAGAAAAAATTTCTTACACACCAAGCCAAACATGTACAAAAACTAAAACACACTTATGTACATAGAAATACAAGAAAGACTCATGCATAATACTTCTTGAGATAATGCTCGTTTCAAGGCTTATCTAAAGAATGACCTTCATAATGAATCAACCAATTGGAACCTTTTTACCAAAACACATTTTACAATATAGGGCCTATGCCGCAAAGGTTCGAATTTGCCTGCCCCTATCTTATCATGAGCTTGATCATACAACATGACTAAATCCCCTTCAATGAAGGAACATGGGTTGACCATCTAATCATTTTTCTGTGCCTCAATGACCTATGAAGCAAGTTGATCAATCTCATTAAGTCATTCTAAATAAATAAGATGCTTCTCCACCAGAGTGGTATTCGGTAGTAATTCGATAGCTAATTTAAGAGAAGGAATTTTACATTCAATCGAAAGGGTAGCTTCCAAACCATAAAGAAGCTGAAATGGTGTAAATCCGGTAGCATCCTTAACTGGGGCTCGGTAGGCCCATAAAACTGAAAACAACATCAAATGCCAATTAGACCTATGCATTCCAATGGTATGTTGAAGCATGGTGACCAACACTTTGTTCACTACTTCGATTTGGCCATTGGATTGGGGGTAATATGGCATTGAACTATCATGACGCAAGCCTAACTCGGTTGTTAACTCAACCATCATGTAATTACGAAAATGAGAGCCATGACCTGTGATGATGGTTTGAGGGACTCCGAAGCTGGGAATCACATGATTGAATAGAAACTGAGAAGTCGTCTTACCGTCGTTACTCAATGTAGGCATCACTTCAGCCCATTTCGTAAAGTAATCAATGATGCCCCTTGGCTGAGTGAAGGTTACAGGTCATAAAATCAATGCACCACTTTGCAAAATTGCCAATGGTAATGACAGGATGCAAAAGAGAAGGCGGCACATGCATCTTGTGCTGGTAAATATGACACACATGGCATGAAAGGACGGAAAGAAAGCAATCCTTGAAAATGGATGGCCAAAAATAACCAACACGAAGAATTTTTTGAGTAGTGGCATAACCAGACATATGACCACCATAGCACCAGAGTGACAGTCATTTAAGACTTTCTCAGCTTCCTTGAGGGTTAAACAGTGGTGGAGAATAGAATCAACTCTAACATGATATAACGTGTCTCCAATAATACGATATGGCTGAGAATGATGGTGAATGCATCGCCGAGCATCCTTAGACAAGTCAGAGTGAAATGAAGATGTCTGGAGGTAAACAATGAAGTCACCATACCAGGGATCAAGGGTACTAATCAAGAAGACTGTATCGTTTGGAATGTGGTCCTCTATCCAAGAGGGAGCAGAAGTAGATGGTAAGGAGAAAATCAACTCAGTGAAAAGAAGTGACTTCTTAGATTTGGCAGTAATGAACTCCAAATCAAACTCCTAGAGGATAACGATCCACTTGGAGAATTTCCCCCCCAAAAATTGAAGTGACAAAATATATGTCATTGGGTTGCAATCGAAAATCACAGTTATGGTACGAAAGAAAATGTAATGACGAAAATGTTGAACAGCCTGAACGTCTGCCAAGGCCAACTTCTTGACATAAGTATAGCGAGTCTTGGTGTTAAGAAGGTTGCGACTAAGATAATATAAGACATGCTCGGAACCATCATCGTCATCCTGTAGTAGAACCATGCCAATGGTACTATCAGCGGCAGCTAGATAAAGTGAGTAATCACTTTGATAGTTAGGTGGACGCAACAAGGGAGAAAAAACAAGAAGGATCTTGAGTTTCTCAAATGAATTTTGGGAAATTTCATCCCAAATGAATGCAATGTTATTCTTAAGCACACACATATAACTTTTAGTGAACTCGACATAGTTAGGAATGAAATGCGCAAGAAATTAGCCTTCCCTTTTAGACTCTACAACTGGTGCAAAGTAGCAATAAGTGGGAGATTCAAAATAGCTTCAACCTTGAGTGGATCGAGACGAATACCTTCCCTAGAAAAGAAAAACCCAAGGAGTCTGCCAGACTCAACACAGAAGACACATTTGTGTGGATTGAGATGAATGTGGTAATGTCTACAGTGAAGAAAAATCTGACGGAGGTGGTCCAGATGGTCTGTGAGTTTAGCTTAATGAGCAGGAAGATCATCTAGATAAGGCTAAACAATGTGTCTAAGATCATGAAAAGCGTAGGACATTTCTCTTTGGAAATTCGCACCGACATTTTTCAGACCGAAAGGGAGCTTCTTATAAGCAAAAGTACCCCATAGACAGATAAAGGCAGTCTTGTGTTGATCAACAGGTAAAATATTGATATGGTCATAGCCAGAGAAGCCATCCATATCAATAAGTTAGTCAATAAAGGGAGTGGGGTAGTTATCTGTTGGACATACACGATTAATATCATGATAATCAACACAAACGTGAATAGTGCCCTCGTTTTTAGTCACAGGGACAATGTTAGAGACCCAGTTTGTTAAAGGAATATGATAAATGAACCCAGCCTTGAGAAGTTTTCAACCTCTCCCTTAATGGCAACCGCCTTTCTTGGGTGTACGGGACATAAACATTGAAGAACTAGTTTCACATCAGGGTACGTAAGTATCTCATGCACCACCATAATCGGATCTATACTAGGCATTTCTTCATACAACCAACGGAACACATCATGAAACTCTTGGAAGAGACTAGTGTAAATCTTGATCTCCTTGGGAGAAAAATTTACTCCAATATGAATATTTTTGACAACCCCTTGTTTAACAAAGATGTCGACAAGCATGGTTTGCATTATATTTCCCATATTCCCTTCAGAAAAAACCTCATGAGTTAATATGGGCATTGGAAGCAGTTGGGAAGGAACATGGGAAGCAAAATTATCTAGACAGGCAGTCATTGCCCCAAAGCCAAGAAAAACCAAGGAACGATGATGACTATCAACCCAAGGAGGGTCCTCAAAAGACAAAGTTTCAAGAATAGCCTCATCAGAAGGAAGCGTCTCTTTCAAAGGATCAAGAGAAGCAATATTTCCAAGCCAAGGGGATTGCACTTACGTGTCAAGAGATCTACTCGAAGGAGTAGAGTAAGAAGAAGAAGCTGAAGACGAAATGATTTCAACATAGTTAAGCTCAGTAGCGCTTAATGACATAAAATCACCCCAAGAATCTACTTGATCGAGGGGACGAATCACCCAAGGATTAGGGTTAACAGAGATCATATTGACAGAGGTGTCATTAGGAGGTGGGAGTGTAAAAGTGCCCATGAGGGTAGGAGATTTAAAGAGCTTGGCACCCACACTCTCATAAGGAATACTGGTATGCTCCACATATATAACATTGCCTTCCGAGGAAGAGGAACCAAATAAGCACAATTGATCAACCATAACAATTTTCCCTTGATGAGGACAACAGAGTACGCGGAACAGTGAAGAAGCAATGGCATGCATAGCATACGTCCAACTTCGACCTAGTAGAAGGTTGTAAGTTAGATTAGTGTTGAAAACCTCTACTGTGATGTCAATCATTTTTCCTTCCAAGGTGATAGGCAAGCGCGGGAGAATACCAAACGGATGAGAATCTCTTCCATCAAATTCCTCCAATATATTCAGATATTGACTTAAAGACGAAGAACCAATGGCTTTCCAACAAGAAACAAACACGATGCAAGTCAAGGCTCCTTCATTGATAATAGTACAATGAATAGCCTTTGAGTTAATAACAACTTGGATGAGAAAAGTTATCTGAAAGGAAAATGTGACACATGATTTTCAAGATAGAAAGTAATCAACTTGGAATCAACTGGATCAATTCCACCGATGGCAGATAGTAATAACTTCCGTTGGGGAGGACAACTCTAGAGAACCTCCAATGCAGACATAGCCGAAGGAGCTTGGGCTAGATCTTTGACAATACTATAGTGGTGTGCAACATGAGCATTGGGATTATAGGGGGATTTCTGGATAATTCCTTTAGTAGGTGGTCGAATCACGAACTCATTACTAGGCCTTTCAATATGAAGAGGGCCAGAACTAGATGGGGGAACACTAGAAGGGACTTCAGGTTCTTTCCCCATTGACAGAACATAATATTTCGATCGAGTAGACATGTGAATAGGAATAGTCCCGGCCATAAATACCTGGGAACTAGATGAGGAATAGGATTGAGGCTGGTCCACCATTTGAGTTTGTTGGGAAGGAAAATGTTATTTAAGCACAGCAGGAATTCCTGAAGTCCCCTTAAGAAAATGACTTACGTCGGACCGTCGAGGATAATCTTTAGTAAAGTGATCCTCATTATAGATAATAAAAGGATACTTAGGTTTTCATTTAGAACCATCATCAGTAAGAGTCTTATGAGGTTCTTACTTTGGTGTGTCAAACTTATTTTTACCTTTCCCTTTCTTCTTACCCTTCAAAGTTTTCTTCACCGTGGTGGACTAGACGACGTTAACTTCTTAGGTTTTCCAAGGATTGGATGGAGACTGAGAAGTAGTTTCAGTAGGAGTATTGGATTTCTGCTTCGCAGGAGTCGTGGAAGACTTTCGAGAAGACTAAGTGATGGAACCAATAACACCATTGACAGAAGGTGTCGGCGGAGCTTTATAAGTTCCAGGTCGCGAAGCATCAGGCAAGATGTCATAAAGCATGCCAGATTGGAAATATACCAAATCAAGATATTGAGCACATGCATTGGCTTGCTCTTTAGTAATGCATGCCCCCATAGCAATATCTCTAGCTATTGGGCCGAAAAAAGAAGTAGTGAAACAATTAGTGAATAGCTGATAAGGAATCCAGAACTTGATCAAATGACGACGCCTTCTCCATTCATGAATACGATTAGAGATGTGAGTAGTTATGTCCTGTTTCAGAGAGGTAAGAAGATGTGTTCCCATTTCATAGCGAATCAATAAATAAAAATGCATAAGTAATGCCATCGAAAGAGAGTTAAAATCTTGGAAATTCCCATGAGCGAGTTCAATGTACCACTTTGCAATGGAACCAGTAAGAGTCCTTTGGAAAAGACGGAGATGAATAGAATTGTCAAGCCAAGAATTGGATGAACACCAAAGGTGATATGTCATGACATGTGCTTGGGTGTATTCTCCGGACTTGCCTTCAAATTTAGGACAGTCACCAGGGATCTTGGTTGGAATAGGTGGCCAATATGGATTATGAAGTATAGGATAATTTGTCAACTTTGACACATTAGGCAGTTCCAAAGTTGCAAGAAAAGGTAACTAAGGATTGAAAGATGTCATGGGTCTTTGATAAGGACCTGTGTTAGGGTTTCAAGCAAGGCCTTGTTTCCCCCATGGATCTTGTCCTAGAGGATTTTGTCCTTAAGGGTTATAGTTTTGGGGATTGAAACCATACCCTCGTTGTTGACCTAGATTTTGACTTCGAACAAACCATTGATTACCAACTTGACCAACAGGGGCAGCATATGGCTACTGAAAATTCTAATAAGGATTAACTTGAGGTTGTTGATAGTTCTAATATGGATTACCCTGAGGTTTCCCTTAGGGTTGTTGAGGTACTTGAGGAAATAACTAAAACTGAGGCCCAAACTGCACCTGGGGCCCAGGTTGTATATGATAAACAGGTTCAGCTTGGAATCCAAACTGAGCCTAGGGATAGGGTTGAGTTTGGGGACCATCTTAAGCTTGAGGTCTAGGATGCATTTGAACACCAGGTTGACTATAGCTGGATTGACCTGACCAAAAGGTTGTCCTTGCTGAGCACCAGGTTGGCCTTGTTGGAACTAGGGCTGACCTAAATAACCAGAAGGTTGTCCTTGCTGAGCATCAGGTTGGCCTTGTTGGAACTAAGGCTGACCTAACTGACTGGAAGGTTATCCTTGAGATAAAAGAGGTTGTCCTGAATAAAAAAAGGATGAACCTGTTTAGTCTAAATTTTTTCCTTGAAAGGGTTGTCCTTGCAAGCCCAAAGGTTACCCCTGCTGACTATAAGACTGTCCTACTCAGGCAAAAGGTTGTCCCTGAATGGGTTGTCCTTACAAGCCATGGTAAGAAGTTTGATTCCAAGAAATAGAAGGTGGAACTTGACTATCGAGTGAATCTATCTGAGGAAGAGGTCCAACATAATAAATATGAGCTCCACGGTGATCGTAGTAGTGTGGAGGGTTATGCAAAATGGGCATCTATTGAGAACCTAGAGGGTTATAAGTCAGATTTTGAAGAGCAAACAGATATTGAATGTATGAAAATCCCCCTAGAATGGGGTTCAAGGAGATAGGTACATTACCCATAGGTTGAATGAATCCAGACACCAGAGTCGAAGGACCACTGCCAATGGGTCTGGAAGATATCCTAGTAACAACAGTGACCATTGAGGATGCGGTAACCGCACTAACAAAAGGAGACGAAGATGCCACACAAACTGTGGGCATCGATGGAACAGATGTAACAGATGTAACCTGCATCAAAGGAATTGAAGTCGTGGTTGATTTAGTAGACATGAACAACCCTGAAGTCAGAACCATTGTATGAGACCATACAGAGCTCTAGTGTAGAGATGTAACACCAAGTATGTCAGCGAGAGCGTGATAGTGAAGCGGTAATGAAACATCTTGAGAGGTGTGGAAAGGGAAACCTTCCAGAGGAAACTAATATTCACCAATCGACACAAGGCTCTCTTAACTGCTAATAGGACTTGACTCATCCATGTCAGAAGAGGCCATAGGAAACAAAGCACTAAGGGGAGGAGAAGGAAGATCCTCATCTAAAAATCCCCAAGCATTGGGAGGAGTCCAATTGATATCAAAAGGTTCCCTCACTCGGAGCTCGAGAGGCAAGAGGATGAACACTTGGAACAATAGCAAGCGTGCCACTAACAGATGATACCTCAAAAGAGACTGGCCAAGAAGGCTCTTCGTCACTTGGTAAAGACGACAGAACAACTAAGCTCACCAGGATGGCCTAAGCTCAAAAGACCAGGAGAGAAGATTTAGTAAAGATGGCTTTAAATTATTTTCAAGGATATTACTCATGATGTGGCCAAAATTAACAAGTAGGATGTTATCATGGGCAAATAAATTTTATGACACCAAAACAAAACTTTGCCTTTTCATGTTTAGAGAGTCGAGAAAAAGGGAAAAATAGGACTCTAGTCTCCTTCGAAGTTTAATGAGCCTGAAAGGACAAGTGATTAGATTATCCTTTTACTTTTAAAGAGTCAAAAAGGAACGAAAGCGACTACTCTGGAATTCTAGGCAAAAGGTCTACCAAACAAATCATAAAACTGCATATACACCTTGGTAGTAAAATGAAAGATAAATGACCAAGGACTTCCCATACGGCAGCTAATCTTCCCGAATGTTGTTTTCCTTGCATTATGAATCAAAAGGCGACAGCCTTGGCTTCCTATAGAGAACAGGATTATAACCTAGTGGGGTCTCCCATCATATACGTGACGGTATAGGGAGCATAAGTTATTACTAGTACTTATTGAATCACAAAAGGAGGAATCATCCAACCTTAGTGAAAACAACCACCACTAGGTTTAAAGATGCCAGACACATCTCTAGCCTAGACCTCTAGATATGTGAGTGTTAAGTTCCAATGCGTTTTTATATTAATTCAATAAATTTTAGTAGTTAATATTGAATTAAATCTCAGTTTCAAGGCCCTACCGAATGTATCTTCAAAAGCTCCTAGAATGTAATTAAATGAGTAAAGAAACCATTCTTTTCAATGAACAACTAACTAAATAAAAGTGAGAGGTTCATTTCAAAGAAATCAAAGCGAAAAGCCAACAAATGAAAGAATGGTATTATTTTTGATTTCACAAGCAAACCAATCAAGAGGAAAGAGAAATGCTTCTATCTTTCACAAACTTGCAAGTAATTTAATTAAGAAAATGAAAAATACATCCTTTGCTTTTCAACGTCTAAATTTCAAGAATTTACTAATGCAAAAGATTGTTCTCATTTCCTAATGAAAAATGAATGCAATATTTTGATTTTTCAAATAGATGACAAGAAACGAAATGCAAAACTCAAAAAAATTCTAGTTTTAAGTCCTTTCCAAATGAAATCATTCAATAAGTAAAGAGAAGCATTCCACTCAAAAACTAATCAAAGACTTGAAACAAAGAATATGTTTCTCTTCGCAAAACCTTAAAATATTTCTAACTGACCGGGAAGTAATGTGATCTATGTCAAAGTGATGGAAGGAAACCAAACAAACAAGACTTGAAATTTTTGATAACCAAACATCACATGCCAGTCAGGAAGATGAAAGAACGATCAATAAGGAGAAGCCTCAAACAAAGTAAGGGATTGTTGAAAACATAGCTCAAAGGTCCAAACGAACAAGTAACCCAAGAAAAATCTAATACCTTAGGAAACCCTAAGGTAAACAGGTCAAACAATTCAAAAGGAGAAGTTCAAGGGAATGAAACCCAGAGTCAAATATTCTAGCAATCAACAATTTGACACACAATAAATAGGCAGAAGAGAGGCTCAAAAGGATAGGACACACTGGCCAATCAGCAAACAAATCTTCAAAATTCAAACCTACAGGAATCTTCGCGAGCTTAAAACTGACAACATGCGCTGACAATTAAATGTTGCACCTCCTTAACTAGCCACTTTGCGACGTCATCGTAGAAGTACACCAGTTAACATCGCCGAGCCGATTTTAGAGCTCTTCGCGATTGTGAGAAGATTTAATCACTCCAAACAGTAGAAGGCGCAACTAATCAGATAGCGCAGGCATGACTATATTTGCGACTGCCATAAAATAAACTACAATGACCCTAAATCAAAGGAAAAATTTCAAAATCTAGTTGAGGGAAGGCTAGACCTATCACTTATGACAGAGGGAAGACTACCAGAAGTAGTCAAACAACCCATAACATGAAGAATTCATCCCAAAAGTAAAGGATACAATAAACAAGCAAAAAAAAATCAAATCAAGAGACAAAAGACAAAGGTCCCCAATGGAGTCGCCAATTTGTGATGTAGACAAGTTCCCTCTGTAGATAGAGGCAACCCCTCTAGCCATAGAGTGGGTCTAGTCACAACAAAGTCAATACCAAAAAAAATTTCCTTAGAAAGTTGATGTCATGAAGGCCTACCTTTAGATCCTAATTTGATGAAGCTCTCATCGTGTTGCTCCAACTCCTATTCCTATAATCACTTCTGTACTCGAAAACAACATACAGAGAACAACAATGAACATAATAGAATATGACAAAAATGATCTACTTAAATATTCAAGGAACTTCAAGCTATCAATATGAAATTTGACATAAGATATAGGAAACAAATTGTTGATTTGTATTAGTGTAAACCAAAGTAAAACTTACAACCAAGCCTTGACATCGTAAGTCTCCTTGAAGGGTCTCGTTAGCATGTGTCTACAAGGATTCACTCATGAACTATCCCCCAAAAGGATGAATAACTCTCTCTCCTACCCAAAAGGCTAACGCTAGAACACTCTTACAATCAAGTCAACTCCACTCAAAACCATCCTAGGCTAAGTTACATAAGAGGCTACTTCCACACTCTAGCAAAACTCTCTACTTTTACTATTGAACTCTTGAACTCTGAAGCTAGATGATCTCAGCCATGGAGGAATTATTTATAGGAGGAGGAGCTTCCATAAGAGATGGGAGAAAGTGCTTATCCATTTGAGAGGTTGCACAAAAGCTAGAACAACCATCCCAAAGGGGAGAAGCGAGCTCATCTGATCCAAAAGCCAACCCTAGGACCTGCCATGAAGCTGTTACACTTCGAAGCTTCGACAGTTTATTTAAAAAACTCATCAAAAGTAGCTCGTCACGAGTGCAACATAGATATAGAGTGACGACGTAGCTAGGGCTAGTTCAATCTTGGCCATCTTCACAAGTGGAACAACTGCTGACCCACGAAAACCCAAAAACATGGGTAAAAAAGGGTTTTCTCCAGGAGTAGTGAACTAAGGTATTCTTCCTGAGATGACAAGGAATATATTGTCACAATTTTCAACATGACACAAGGCAGATGTCAATAACACAGACCGGCAGTATCTCGGATCATGGAATACGGGGTCGTGAAAAATTACTGTGTAATAGTTAGCTAGGAAATGGTGTGTTTTTAGCATTGGATTTTAGTCCTTTTCCTTATTGCAATAGACAAGATTTCTCCTAGAGTAGATTTCTCTTTCTTTCATCAGTGATCAAGCTTCTTCTAAATCCATAGAAGTCTGTCTTGAAAACCCTAGTGGTCTCTCACCAGTTAAATAGCGAAAAAAGGCAGAACCATCACTTTTACTTGTGTATACAACACTGTCAACTCCATGTTTGTACAAACCCCAGATTGATAAAGTAAAGCTGGTAGCCCTAGGAGTTGCAGCATTCTTGCTACAATACTGGTGCTCATCAACAATCAGCTCACAAAATAGAAGAAGGGATAGATCAACGACTTCAAAATAAGACTCTTCAAGGGGAAATCTCATTTACATTACACAAATGAACAATTATTGGATTATTCAAATGAAAAAACCTCATTTCTATATATAGGAGTCTAAGTGGTCATAATATAATCAAAGCTGACATAACAATAATAATGTAAGGGCACAACAACAACAACATTCGGATTCTATGGGGAACAACAATAACAACAATGAGGGAATACACTAGTATTATAGGGACCTAACATTCCCCTCTCCTTCAAAATAGTTTGTCGTCAATGCTTGAGTAGTTATGCATGTTTTTGTTAAAAATTATGATCCTCCCATGTGGAATCTTTCATGGGTAAGTTCTTCCACTTGACGAGATACTCTGAAATTGATCGATTTCGTAGCTATAAAGTTCTTGTTTCCATGATTGCTTCAAGTTCCAGTATTATTTTTCCTTCCTCTTCAAGTTCTGGTAATATTGTTTGAATTGGGCGCTTGTCACCTATAACCTTCTTTAAGCATGAAACATGGAAAACTTGGTGCACTCGCGAAGATATATGAAGCTCCAATTTGTATGACATAGTACCAATATTTTACAACACCTTGTAAGGACCATAATGTTGTGGTGATAATTTATTATCCTTCTTAGCTTGCTTGAGGGGCATTTGTTTGTAAGGTTGTAGCCGTAAAAATACCTAGTTACCTACATCAAAACTTCTTTCTCTGCAATGTTGATCAACCTGTTGTTTCATTCTATTCTGCACCAAAGTGAGGTTATCCTTTAAGAGTTGGAGAACTTGTTTTTGATGCTCAATGTGATCTTCCACTGCTTGAACCTTAGAAGTTTCTTGTAAAGATGATGTGATGGACAGTGGATGATATCCAAAAAGTTCCATAAATGGGGTCATTTTTGCTGCAGTATCGAAGGAAGTGTTATACCACTATTCAGCCAGAGGTAACCACTTGAACCATTGTGTCTATTTATCAGATACAAAGCAATGAAGATATCCTTCCAAACATTTGTTCACTATCTTAGTTTGCGCATTTGATTGAGGATGATAAGATGAGCTATGAGCTATGAGCTAATTGAGTACCCAGACAAGAAAAAAAAATTGTCCAAAACTTTCCAATGAAAATAGGATCTTTGTCGCTTATAATAATATTCAGGTTTCCATGTAGATTTTGAATTATTTCCATAAATGTAGTAGCAACTGTATTGGCTTTAAATGGATGAGAAAGCGCACAAAAGTGTGCATACTTGGTAAGTCTATCAACTACCACCATGATGACACTCTTTCCATCAGAATTGGCTAAACCCATAATAAAATCCATTGAAACCTCTTCCCAGCATTGACTTGGAATGGATAAAGGTTGTAATAGACCCGAGGTCTTAATTGTCTCAACTTTATTTTTTTGGCAAACAAAAAATTCCGCCACAAAATTTTGAATATCATATTTAAGGCCATCCCAAAAAAATTCCTTCTTAACCCTGTGGTAAGTTTTTAAAAATCCTAAGTGCCCTCCTAAGGGAGAGGTATGCAATTCCCGAAGAAAATTTGTTTGAGTTGGGAGTTCTTAAGTGATCTTTGTACCATAATGAATCATTATTCCAGTTGAATGTATCAGATGTACTAGGATCTTGCTGCAACTTTTGAATGAGTGCCCACACTTCTTCATTCTTCCATTCATCCCTTGCTTCAGTTATCCAATCTGGTTGGATAATAGAAATGACACAAAGCAATTCTTCCATATCCTCATCCTTTCTTGAGAGTGTATCTGCAACAACGTTTTGCTTCCCTTTTTTGTAGATTATTTCAAAGTCATAACCCAACAACTTTGTGACCCATTTTTGTTGCTCTTCTAAAGATAATCTTTTTTCTAAAAATTATTTAAGACTATCATGATTTGTTTTTACCTTGAAGTTCCTTCCCATTAGGTAAGGTTGTCTTATTAAGTGCATGTAGTATTTCCAACATTTCCTTCTTATAAATAGCTTTGTGTAAATACTTTCCTTTGATTGGACAACTTTCAAAAGAAATGGGTCTTCCTTCTTGCATTAAAACAACACCAATTCCATTTCCTGAGGCATCACATTCCATAATAAATGTTTTTATGAAGTCTAGCATAGCTAAGACCAATGCTTGTCACATTGCCTCTTTAAGATGCTCAAAGGCCATAGTTGCTTCTCCAGTCCAAGAAAATGCATCTTTCTTCAATAATGTTGTTAGAGGTGCTACTATTCTCCCATAATTCTTAACAAACTTGCGATAATACCCTGTTAACCTGATAAATCCTCACAGATGCTTTATGGATGTGAGTATTTTCTGTTCCTTGATGGATTTAATTTTGTTAGGGTCTACCTTAACACCCTCATTAGATACAATATGACCCAGATATTCCACCTCCTTTAATCCAAAGAAAAATTTGGAGCTTTTTCATGTAATTTTTTCTTCTCCAATAGCTTGAGCACCCTGTCAAAATGTTGAACATGATCCTTCCAAGACTTGTTGTAGATTAGTATATCATCAAAAATTACTAACATAAACTTTCTAAGGAAGGGTTTGGAAATGGAATTCATGAAACCTAGAAATGTAGAATGATTAGGAGCTCAGGATCAAGTGTCGTAAAATGCTCCAAAATGAAAGTGCTCAGAACTGGTTCAAACCTAAACAACTGGATAGAGCTCATCCTCCTGATTTCGACGCCACAAACGATTCGAAAACGGTCTCCGTATGCAGACGTTATGCCAAAAACAAAATCGCACAATGACTCTTAATTTTTGAATTTTTTCAAAAAATTAAAAAAAAAAAAATAATATTCCACAGAATATTCCTTAGAATATTCTAGGGAATATTCCTTTTGGCCAGCGAATCAAAAACTGCCACGTGGCTAGGGAGGACATCAGCACATGGGTGCATGTTTTAAAAACCTATATGGCAGGTCCGTGGTTGGAACTCACAACATACCCTGAACAAATGCCAAGACTTACCATTGCTCCTCACGCTTGAGTGTTGTTATGTGGGCAGCATAAATGTGTGTTAACGTTTGATTTTATGTAAGGCAGGAAATGAAGGGGGCCAGGCCCTAAGGGCCAACCCCCTTATCATGTGTCCTCATGCCGAGAACCGTGGGTTCCTCCCTAAACTGTCAGTGCTAAACATAATGGTCACCGTTTAATATTTGAAATGTGGTCACATTCACGTAAGTCGAGGGCTAACACGTAAGGTTAACCGCCAGTTCTTAAAGGTGGGCACAGAATCCTATGCAGAACCGCCGAGCCCGAAATCTCGTTCACATGTACAGTGATTGCAAACGGATAACCGGCGGTCAATTAGCAGCAGAATTGGTGGAGCGCCAAAATTGGCGGACCGCCATATTTGGCGGGCCTATCTGGACTCTAACTACAGTTAGCTCGAGTGATTCTAGGCCAAACTGGAGGAAATCTTCAATGAGCCATAACTTTGGCTAGGAAAGTCCTTTTTGGATGATTTGTTTTTTGATTTTGGGTCTCTTCGACCTTCTGAAGCCATTGGCATAGGTTTCATAGCTATATGAGGTCGTTTGCAGGTGTCTTTGCTTCGTGGAAGTTCCAAGAGCCTCTAGAGCCAAATCAGTTTGGGAGCTGCATTGGGAAGTGTGCAGCCAGTGAATGGGAAAAGAAGGTCATTCATGAAGCATTTCAGTGTTATGAATCCATTTCTATAGCTCATTTTTCCTGTTGAGGCATTCTTCTCACTGTTTAGCTTCAGGGAAGCTTTCAGGGCCACTAGGGCCATTTCAGTGATTGAGTTGTGTTGGGCTAGGTTCATCTATTTGAGGTGAAAAAGAAGCTAATTTCTGTTGTAAGGAACCTTCTGAATCTAGTGAAGGTGTTTGCAGAAGCATTTGGGGACTTATAAAGGCCGAGATGCTGAAGAGAAGTTTTAGGCAACCTAGAGCCATCCATGGGAGAAGGCCTAGATTGGGGATGCAGTGCTCATTTTGAGAAAATTAACAGTCATTTGTTTATGTCAAATATGTGTTGGAGATAGTAGCTGAGGTTTTAGAGACATTTGAAGCATTCTGAAGGAGTTTCTGCCATTAAGAAGCTCAGGGAAGCTTAGTGCACCTACTGAAGGAATCAAGTCCAAGGGAGCCTAGATCTACCTGTACAAAGTGGACAGCCATGAGAGGGATGTATATGGTTTTTCTAAACCCATAGGTTCAGTCAGTATCCTTTTGGAGTTGAGTTTGGAACTTGTAAAAAAATTAAAGCCATAATCCCAAAGAGCCAAGTCTAGTTGACTAGAGCTCACAGGAGACGTAGCCCACAAGATTGGGGTGAACTCCTTATCAAATTTGTTGTTATGTGTGATGTTTATTTGCTGCCTTATCTGCCTGATATATATGGTTAATATCAGCAAAAATAAATCAAGTTAAAACACATAAATAGAAGAAAATGCCTACACCTCTTAAACATGTATGTTTGCTGAATTGAATACCTTGCTAAGCATTTACAAGTAGTTTCAAATTCAGATCATAGAAGGTGCATTGGTCAGTCCACAAGGCATGACCAAAAATTTATAATGACCCTAATGATTTCTAAATGTTGTTTTCAGAATATCTTTAGTCCTCATTTGTATTTGATGATATCCTGAATGAATATCCAACTTGGTGAAGTAAATTGATCCATGTAATTCATCCGATAATTCATCAATGACAGGAATGTGAAATTTATCTTTAATAGTGATCTTGGTGAGCTCCCTATAATCTGGACACATGTTCCATGATCCATCCCTCTTGTGCACCAATACTATTGGACCAGAGAAAGAACCTTGACAAGGTTGAGTTATACCTGCCTCTAGCATTTTGTCAAGCATACATTCAATTTCACTCTTTTGAGCATAGGGATATCTGTAAGGCCTGATGTTTGGAGGAATACTTCTTGGAATCAAATGAATAGCATGATCATGATCAAAAATAGGTGGGAGGCCTTTGGGAATCTCAAATAACTTGGAATGAGTGTCCAACACTTTTTGGAGGTCCAGAGAAATACATGATTTCGATCTTTGAGCCTCTAGTGAACATAATTGTGTAATTACGCCCCATTATTCTTTTTTTAGAAGATTTGTCATGCCATTAGAGTAGATTATATTTCTTGGTTTCCTTTTTATACCCCTTAATTCAACTTGCTTTCCTTCCCAAAAAAAATTCGAGAAAATTTCTTGAAAATTAAAAGCTATCATACCCAAAGATTGTAGCCATTGGACTCCTCGTACAACATCTACGCCACCCATTGGAATGGAAATCACTGGAATATTCAATACATATTATCCCATGTATAACTTGATATTATGTCACTTTCCCAAGAAATTTATGGTTCCTCCATTTGTAACCATCACATAAAACTCTGGTTCTAGATATAAGAAGAAATTTAATTCCTTGGCTATCTCACAATGAATAAAATTATGGGTACTAACTGAATCAATCAACACTACTACCATTTTCTTCTTGATATTTCCTTTTATCTTGAGAGTTTGAGGAGTGGTAATTCATTCCAATGTATTACAAGATATGGTCAGATTCATTTCTTATTTCTATGGGGTTGGTTCCTGGTGTATATCCTCTTCTTTTGATGTTTCTTGTTCCTTTTCTTCCTGCTCTTCACAATCGATGTAAGATAATTTCTTCTCAACACACTTATGACCTCTAGTGTATTTTCTATTATAACTGTAAGAAATCAATTTTTCTCTTTTTTCTTCCAATTGTTGTGGTGTCAACCTTGTAGGTTGTGGCAGGGTTGTGGAAGGCTAGGAGAAACCACACTTTCATCTTTATATTTGTGAGTGGTAGGCTTCCTTGTTGCCATAATTTTTCTTTCAAATTTTCTTTCCAACATGAATGCCTTCTCCAATGAATCAAGTTCCCAAAGGTGAACCTCATGTTGGATGTTATCCTTTAGATTCCCTATGAAGACATCAATCCTATGTTTCTCTGGAATATCATTTACCCTTACATTCAATTTTTGGAAGTCCTCAATGTGCTCCACTATTGAAACCTTTTGTTTGATATTTATAAATTGGCTAAAGAAGGTGTTTCTTTTGTATCTTCATAATGTGTTATCATTTCATTCATAAAAATTGAACGTGACAAGTTTTTACGAGAACCAAACCATTGATACCATACAAACTGATTAGGTTCTAAATATAAAGTTGTAATGCGTACCTTTTGTGTGTTTTGCACATTATGGAGATCAAAATATTGATCCATTTGTAGTATCCATGTTACGGGATCCTTACCATCAAACTTCCTCATAACGATATTTGGAATATGGTGGGTCTTCAATCCAATTTTAGAGTCTATGAAATCATGATTAACATTTATTTTTTTCTCATGATGAGTTTCCTCTACTACCTTCTCAACATTAGGACGCATTTATTGTAGCAACTTTGACAAACCTCCCTTCAAACATTCCATGTCTTTCTTCAAATATTCAATGTTGCCTTTTGCTTCATTGATTCCATTCTTCAAACCATCCATATTAGCTTCCATGCCATTCTTCAAACCATCCATGTCAGCTTCTGTTACTTTTTGTGAGAGTGAAATTTGTTGCACTTGGTCTTGTAATTTTGATATATCGTGTTATATTTCTTCCTCTTGTTGATGAATCATAGTAGAGATTTTGGGTTGCTTAATAGGTCTTTAAATTTTATTTCTTCATGACATCAATTAGTGATAATTATTCTTCACTATTCCCTTTGAATCACTTCAAACTAATTTTTCAAGCAAAACTTATGCAAGTTTTAAAAAAGACTACACACGTTTTTCTTTTCTTTGTATGAGCTAAATATTGAATCTGATGTGTCCCTTAAATTTTGGATCTTCAAGGTCTAAAATTGCATCCTATGGTAGCCCTCTCAATGTTATTTCTAACTCAACAAGTCTGATTGATATTGGATTCTCCAAGAAAGAGTTATTAAAAATCTCCCAAGATAACTAGATTATATACTAGATCCATAGAGTGAACTTGTAAGAAGTTCCATGTGTCACTATTTCGACCTTCATCTCTGCAAATGATACCCAACAAACTAAACTATGTTCTGATTCTGTCACGTTTTACGAAATTTAAATCTAATGCTCAGAGAGAAGGTTATGACGATTTTCCCAAGGTCACTTGTTTGAGATGGAATTCGAGACCTTGCAAAAACCCTAACTTCCTCAAATCATATCTACTAAAATATAGTGACACAAGATCTGAAATTCGTGCAAAAGGTTTACCAAGAATTATTCTCAAATGGGTTTTAATTTTATCTTTTGAAGCATCGTAGAAAAAATGTTATAGTGAAAATTACATGATGCCTTGATTGAAGCAGAGAAACCCTAGAATCCAAAGCTCTGGTACCAAATGTTATGCAACCAGCTCACAAAATAGAAGAAGGGATAGATCAACAAATTCAAAATAAGCCTCTTCGAGGGGGAATCCTCCTTTACATTACACAAATGAACAATTCTCGGATGATTCAAATGACAAAACCTCCTTTCTATATATAGGAGTCTAAGGGTGATAATATAATAAGAGCTGACATAACAATAACAATGTAAGGGCACAACAATAACAACAATGGGCTTCTATGGGGCACACCAATAACAATATGGGGACTACATGGGCACAAAAATAACAATCAGGGGACTAGAGTAACAACAGTGAGGGAATACACTAGTGTTATAGGGACCTAACATGTATATTTTAGTAGCACAAGTAAAAATCAAGAAAGAACAAGGAATAAAAAGTAAGCTTATAAAGTCAACCAAATCAAAAAAAGAAACTAGGATGAGTTTGAAAACACTAGTACATTAGGAATTCATTCTAAAACCTCTCAAAGGATCTAGAAGTAGTATTGAATAGGAGTCAAGTATCAGTAAATAGATGAATCTATTCCAAGGAGGAACAACTTTAGGAGAAATGCTCCAGACAACCCCACTCAACCAAGTATCAAAATACATTTTTGGTCATTCATTTTCATGTACAAGATTTGGACATAAAGAAAGGGATTATAGGACCTACACCAAGGATTGTTATGCCAGAGATGGATGATATTATCATATTCCTTGGAATAAATATATGGGAAATCAAATAGGAAAATCCAACAACAAATATTATGGGCCATTTATGCCAATATTTAAGCTCAATACATAATGCTACAAATGCCAGTGAAAACTTGACATGACACTACTAGGTGGACAACATGGACTCTTCAGTATAAGGTTAACTCACCACGTGGATTGATGATGTATCAAGTTGAACCAATGAAATATTAACACGTCAAGGGGATAACATGTGTGACAGGGATAACATAGAAAGTTCACCCAATGGAAGGTTGATAGGTGGTGGCATGAGATTATTTGGAGGATGATATGTCAATATAATAGTAAATATGTGGAAGTATTAAAAATGATGTGCTAGTACCCTAGAGTGCCATGTGGCATGTCTAGTGAACATTTTTGGGTGACCAATGGAGCCAAATTTGAGTGACATGTGGCACCGCTTAAAGAGTGCCATGTGTCATGATGACATCACACTGATTTCAACATACAATTGATCATGGAATCCTAAGGACCAGGTCACATGGCATGGTCATATGGATGAAATGAGCAAGTCCAAGGGGATACCCTAGCCATAGCCTAAGCAACAAAATCAATTATATGAAGTTTAATTTTGGCACCAAATTTTAATTAATGTCAAACCCAAACTTGAATTAACATTAACCCTAATGAATTTCAGTATCATCCACACATATATATTTGTGGGTGTTGTAGAATGGAGTGGTGATCACCCAGTTTGAGATACAACAACAAGGTGTGGCTTCATGGTTAGCATAGGGAATTTGAATTTTTGGGTTTTTATAAGTTGCGAGGTCAAATATTGTTGAGGACCATGGAAATTTGTTTGTATAAAGTTTTTGTGATATAACATATGTTTTGCAGAGGGTATTGAATGTGAAACATTGAAACAAAGGCATTAATGAGTATGTTTTTGGTGTAGGTGGTCTCATGATTGAGTCCCCCTCCTATTGTTTTTTATTTTGGGTTGATAACAAACCTCAAGCCAAAAGTGACATGAGTGCATAGTACTTTGACAAACATAGAGAAATGTAGGTGGTGGTGGATGTGCATTACACAAGAGGAGGTCACAAGTTCATGTCTTGTTGAAATTTCCATTTGATTTGTTTTGGATTTGGAAGTGCATTATTTTGAACTTGAAAAGTACGATATAGGTGAATTCTGTGAAGTGAACACTAGAAAAGTTAATTCTATAGACCACAAATTTGAGATGGACATTTTATTGAACTGTTAATCTATACAATTTTTTATGGGGTGTTTCTAGGCCCAAATTGATTTTTGAAAAAGGGGCAAATGGAAACAATTTTTTTGTTATCCTAAATGGGGACATGAAGGGTTATGAAGATAATTGTTTTAGGGGAATATGTTATATATGTTTTCTTGTTGTCAAAATGTTCAGAGACTTATGAGTAAGTTTAGGCTTCGTACAAATAATGAAGAAGATACTACTTTTTATCATTAAAGAACATGTTGAGATTGCATTGATATGATCATATTTAAAAAGGGCAATTTATTGTGTTTTGAGCTTATGGATCTAGTTTGAAAGATTGTGAAAAGTGGTCCACTATGTTTTGGTTAATGAGGTGTGTTAACTAGGAAATCCATTGTATGGATAGAAGTGATCCCTCTAGTCCAATGAGTAGATCTAGTAACAGCCAAAACAAATACATGCAAAACTATCCTAGTTTATATCAAAATGACATGAGAGAGGAAATATGGTCTACCTCACTCCTATGTGGTCTCTTTTCGATGTTGATGTCGATCTCCTCACTTCCAAGTTCAATCCTCGCTATTTTGTTGTGACGAATACCTGCAAGAGAGTCCAAACAAAGACAACAAAGGAAAATCATAGCATATGAATTCTAATGTAAACCATATGACATATCAAGGAGCACCATACTAATAAAGTAGTCATTTACACGCTTATGGAAAGTAAACATGCATTGTATTAATAGTAAACACAAGAGGGAAGCATAAAACCACTGCCTTGATATTGAAAGCCTCCTTCGGGATGGGTTTCCAAGTCCAAGCTAAGATTTCTCAAGCTCTCCTTTCTCCTTCACAAATTGGCAACAATTAGGCACAATTTAGCAACAACATGACCAATCTAGTCTTACCCCATTTGAGGGTGTAAGGGAATGAATTTATAGGGAAGAAGAGAGAGTTAGGGATTCAAAAAAGGGGGAAGAAGGTCCACATATTAAAGGGAAGATCCCTAAAGGTAGGATCAAGGACTCAAAATTGGAGAAGTTGACCATATCTATATTCAAAAATAACCATCTCATCATTCTCAAGGCTTCTAGTAAGAGAAGCTTCTGCTCCATTTTTGGAGAAACTACTTGAAGAGGATTAGTGTGGATTTTACTATCCAAAATCGCACTGCCAACGCTAGTCACTAGTTAGACCAAAGGGTACTAGCATGGTTTTGCCTGCTAAAAGTAGCGCTGGGCTTGAAAATATGTTTTTTGATAAGATCTTCTAGAATTACTTCAAGGAATTTCTTCTTCTTTTCCTCAGGGAAGCTCTTATCAATGTTTTTCATGGTGAATTCATTGACAACTTTTGTTGCTTTGCAAGATTTTGGGAAAATTTTGACAGCTTGAGCTATGAGATAGGGAGTGAGACAGATTATTGTATAACAAACTCCCCCTAAAGCATGAACTCATAACAAGAAGTGATGGATGAAATTATTTACAAGTCAAGGAAAGGAATTTGGAGAACTACGTCAAGAGACCGACAAATAAAAAATAATATAACATATATACCATCTCTGACTAGGCATTTAACAATACATGAATCCATCGCATGGCCGCAGCCACCCGACTAGAAAGGATCATGTGTATGGATCCACGACATGAATGTAACCATTCGACTAGAAAGGATCATATATATGGATCCACGAAATGGAAACAACCATCTTACTAGAAAAGATCATATGTATGGATCCACGACATAGACACAACCATCCGACCAAAAAGGATCATGTATACAATCATGAATACTTAATAACTCCATGTAACCTAGATTTACTAGATGAAATCCAGGGTCTTCATCTCTGACCTGGTCCAACCAAAGCATGAATCCAACCATGCGAATAGACATTTGAATTTGAACATGGTAGAAACCATCTGCTTACCAGTCAATGATGTAAACCATTAACAAGTATGAGAGAAACCACTAATAGTTACAATGGCTCTCAAGGTACAACAACACAATCCACGAGCGTGAATAAGGAAGCTGAAGTCGAACACTTATAGAATCATCCGATTGAAGGCCAATGATGTGAACCTATCATCAAATGTGAAGAACCTTCCATTGAGGCATGCAAGCTCCAATGTACCAAAAGGGAGTTTCTAGATCATTTTCTTGGATAATCAGTTGGAGTCAACAAGAAGTGATCCATGAAAGGAGGGCCATAATGTTTCCCACATCATCAACACGAAGCAAAGGACTTTGTAAATTTGGTGAGAGTGATTCAGGATTGTAGCAGAGAAGGTCAAATGGGGTATAAGACGTTTGACTTTGTAGAAAAAACTTCTCATGAACATTTTGGTGACATGAATCTGGAGTTTGGAAGCATTTGACTCAAAATGGGATCAATGGTCATGATGACGATAGGTAACGATCAAATGAGAGGAAAATATATTTACCAAACCCAATAAATTAAGTGACTAAGTGAGGATATCCCAAACCCAACATGAAATGCAGATGATTTTCATGTTCAAGAGAGACATGTTTCCTTTCATAAAAAATAGAAGACACATTTACTTGCATTTTCCCCCTACTATTTCTAGCGAGTACCGATTTATTTTTTATAACAAGCTTGAATAGGATACCATATGCTTATCATATAATTTCATCCTTCAGATGAATCCATCTTAGTGTTTTTAACAAGACCTAGGAAGGAGTAGATCGGTCTCATCACGATGACAAGTCCTTCATCGTTTTAGTTTTACGAGTTCGACGAAAGGGTAACTCGATGTCTTTTTCATGTTTAGAGAATTTGAAAAAGAGAAAAAAATAAAACTCAAGAGGTCCCTTTTCGTAGATAGTCTCTCGAATCTGAAAATGTAGAAAATAAAATTAAAGAGAACCTCTTAGCCACATGTGTCTATCTCAATAAGGAAAAGGGTTAAACTTATACTGAGTAGAATTATTTTCATTTACTTTTACAAGTTCGAAAAGACAAGTTCTCAACAATATTTTAATATAATTGGAGTATGAAAAGATCTGAAAGAGGACTCCACTTGGAGGAATGAGTGGTATGAAAGGATATAAATTGGTTCGGGTCATGATGGAATTTCTCAAAACATGTAAAGGTCAAGAGGCTGGCTAATAAGACCACTCATTGCAAATGTTCCTCAAGCATGGTAAAACAACCAAGTGAAAATGTATGATTGACCAAAGAGATGGTGACGATGGAAAGGAAAAAACCAAGGCTCATATAGTAAAAATAGGTTGATAAAACGATAACCACAAGAGGTAAAAATGGAAATTATTTCATTTTTACAAAAGCTTGAAGCATGGGAAACTGTACTCGAGGATACTTGAAAATGGTTTCATTTTTTCACAAGCTTGAAACATGAGAAAAAATATTCTTGGATTAGGTTTAATTTTTACACAAGATTGAAATGGAGACAAACCATTCTTGGATTTAATTTCATTTTTACACAATCTTGAAACAAAGATAAACTATGCTTGAGATGAGTTTGCATGCCCCCAACATAATGACTGAATTCAAGGTACATGCCCCCCAAGCTTCATTTCATTCACCTAAGAAGACTATTTGTTACTAACAGGTGGATGGAATGAAGGTTCACTTATGAGATCAAGTGAAAGCCTAAACTGGGATTTTACGAGATATAACCAAAGAATTAAATTGGAAGGGGGTTTGTTTCATTTTTTAATGAGCTTGACATGAGAAAAGAGGCATGCTCATGACACCTTCTTTCATTGCTTAATGATCTTGACACAAGTAAAGGAACTCTTCTCTGACACCTTGTTTCAGTTTTTAATGAGGTTGACATAGTAAAAGAAGTATCCTCATGGGGACCTATTTCATTTATAACGAGGTTGACATAGTAAAAGAACTATCCTCATGGGGACGTATTTCATTTTTTAATGAGGTTGACATAGTAAAATAACTATCCTCATGGGCACTTATTTCATTTTTTAACGAGGTTGACATAGTAAAATAATTATCCTCATGGGGACCTATTTCATTTTTTAACAAGGATGACATTGTAAAAGAACTATCCTCATGGCACCTTGATCACGGCCTATAAGAGGTGATAGATTCCAAGAGGTTCTTAACAAATGGGAGAACAATGATCTAGAAGGGATACATGTCAAGGGATCTAATGGAAATATCGAGTTCCAATGCCCCTAGTACATGACGCACTATACCACTAACTAGATCATTAGTAGAGGCGGGCACAAAATAGGTGGCCACATAATTAACCTATGGCAGGGGTGATACAACTTGCATACAAGGACCATTTAGGGAATATGGTTGATCGGGAGTCACATTAGGACCAACAAACAAAAGTTGATAAATGGCCACAATTCTTCATTCATGCGGGAAACATATGACACAAAAGAGAGAAGAGACAAAAGCTCCCATGACATAAACATAGTCAAGATTGAGGAGTAAATTAAAATCCAAAGGGCCTTGGACAACCGTCACGTTAAGATAGATATTTTTTCCTCCCAAAGTAATACACAAATTTAGAAGGGTCCCTAAGGGTTGACTAGTTCCTTCGTTAAAAGCTAATAGATTCTAGGTAATAGATGCAGGTTGCAGAGAAACTAAAGCTTTCCAATTATTTGAGGACATAATACTAATAAATGTGCCTTCATCTATGATTGTGCCAGGTACGGGTATATTATAAGCTTGTACCGTGATCTGAAAGGGCACATAGGAAGGAAGACGATATCCTGCCAATCAACTCCAATCAAAGAAAGTGAGTAAACTACTTGGAGAGGGTGACATCAGAATGGGAGGATTTCCCTCTTACATTACGTGAATGAGAGGATTGCCCCCTTGTACCTTGGAAATAGGAAGATTTCCCCCTATACCGTGGGAACAGAAGTATCACCCCCTAATTCTTTGGAATCTGAAGAAACCAGAAGAATTTGAGCAGTACGAACTTCACTCTGTACAGGATAGGTACGATCACCTGAAGGTGGAATTGGGTCAACCATTTATTCAACCAATGGTTGGTCGGAAATGGGCTCATGAGATTCATTTTCAGGTGGGATTGACTGAAGATGAGTTTTGATCAATCACTTGATCAACCAATGGAGGATCAAAGGGAAGCTTCTGATAACTAGTTGGAAGATGAGGTCGAGAAGCAGTAAGGTTATCCAACACATTTGAAGCTTCATCCATACAAGGACAAAGGTGAATATGATGATTCCCTTCAAATTACCTATAGGTAAATTAGACTTTTTCCTTTTTCCCATGGGCTTTACTGTCACTAGTTGAAGGTTTACTACCAACATGATCTCGAGAGGTTGATGAAAAAGGTCGATATGAACCTGTGGACCACATTTTTAATATCTTAGGAATAAAAGAACATTCTCAAAGAAGATGGTCACCCTTACAAATCTTGCAAGGGAATTTCACTTTTACGAGGTTGATGGGAAGGTATCTTAACATTAATTGCACCAGTAACATTGACTAATAGGATGTCCCCTTGCTTATTTTTCTTCTTCTTAATCTTAATTTTCTTCTTCTTCTTATCCTTGTAATTATTAACTTGCATATTTTCACTAAACGAAGAAGAAAAATAGGAAGAAGACTGAATAGGAGAAGAAGGCAAAGAGTCGACTTTAAGGTTAATGGAGGTTGACATGGTTCAGGTGGAGGATAGCCGAGTTGAGGAGAAGTTTGGACATTTAGAACCATAGGGGTAAAAAATGACCAAACTGACAAAACAATGGTAAATATAGGAAGGGAAAATGTTACCATATAGGGAGCACCAACATTTACAAAAGAAGGAAAAGGACTAGGATTCCCATTTGAGGGGTTTCCTTGGATGGTAAACTCGAGAATTGTTGCCATTAGTCTCAACATAAGATTTACTAAGGAGTATTTCCACAGGAAGGATATTACTCCACGGCCAATTAATTTTAGAAATTAACAGCAAATAAATTAAAAGGGGTAAATAGGCATAAATTTTTACCAAGAAACCATGAACTACAATATACACCTTGGTGAACTAAGGACTTAACGTACGACAGACATCCTCCCTGAATGTTGTGTTCGGTGTATCATGGTATACAAGGTGGAAGACTCGGTTACCTATTAATGGATAGAAACCTATTGGGGACTCCCAAAATATACATGACGGTACGTGGGAGTGAAGTCCATAATAGTGTTGTCTAATGCATAACCACTCGATGAGAGAATTCCCATATACTTACCATGCGTGGAGAATCTCCGATATACCTAAAAGTATTGGAGAACAATCCTATACATTTACATATGTGGAACACGATTTCACCCCCGAGATACAACGCTAACAAATAACAACAAATTCTACGTTTAAAGATGCCAGAACACATCTCTAGCCTAGACCTATAAATGTTTTTGTTAATGTTCCAAATGCTCCTTAGTTTAATTGAGGTAAATTTTAACTTTGATCTTGGATTAAGTTTCAATTTTAAGGCTCAAATATCGATGTCACTTGAACACACATATGATGCAACCAATATGAGGAAAAATGGTTATTTTCATTTCGGTGTAAGTTATCTAATGTAGGAAGAGATTCAAACATTGATGCAAAAATGAAGAATGCAATAAACAAAGCTTTCCTAACTAGATCCTTCACTTTAATTTTCCAAATACAACCACCAAAAGTGAAATGATAAATCTCAAAAAATGAATTTTCAACGCAATGTGATCTCATGCACTTTACAAAAAGTAAATTATGAGATGAAAACTAATGAATGCAAAATCAATTTCTTTATGGTCTCAAAACAACTAATAATGCTAAAAGAATAGAAAATCAATATTCCTTCCACTAGTACAAAATGAATAATTAATTACTAAAAAAACAACTAAAATTTGCATATAAACAACCATTTTTCAATTGGTGACCAATAGTAGCTAATTTACAATATCTTATAACACGACCAACTTTTAGTCATTTTTAGCTTAGTCATTAATTGGTTTCCTCAATTTTACCATCTAGTAGTATATTTAGTCATTATTTTGGTCATTAATGTTTCATTGGTTTAGTCATTAATTGTCACAATTAATGACCAAATATACAACAAAATATATTACTATATGAATCCTTGAGAAAACCAATTAATGACCAAAGAAATATGACCAAAATGTTGGTCGTGTTATAAGATACTATAAATTAGCTACTAATAGTCATATATATGCAAATTTTAGTCATCATTTAAAACCAATTAATGACTAAAGAAATATGACTAAATTTTTCATGTTATAAGATATTGCAAATTAGCTACTAATAGTCGTATATATGCAAAATTTAGTCATCATTTTAATAAAAAAAAATATTATCATTTGCAGTAGTCATTTTTTTTCGATATTTTCATATTTATTATATAAACAACTAATTTAGTAGTATATATTCATTTCATTTAATTTCTCATTCATAATCATTATGAACGACTAATTTAGTCATATATTCATTTTATTCATGTTCCATTATTAATTAATATAAACTACTAATTTAAGTAGGTTTTAGATTGATTTTATGTGGTTCATTGTTAATCAACATAAATTAATTAGTATGATTTTGTGACTAAATTTAAAAAAAAATGTCATACAATGTGTAAGTTTATCTAATATGATAATGCAAAGTTACATATGTTAATTACAAGACTAAATGATATCAAGTTCAAATAAAAATAATTTCAACCATATAAATTTTATTATATAAAATATCAAGTATTACAATATGAGTTTCCAACTTAATATCGGTTGTACTACAATTTACACTTAAACTATTGTTTCATCATTTCAAAACATTATCATCGTGTTGTCAAAGAATTGCAAGTGAATTCACGGACTCTGAAGGTTTGACCATCATTCTACATGAGTGTGTCTTATGCAAGATATTGGCTATAAGTGTATCAATAGACATATTATCTTCTCTCTCTCATTTTGCATTTTCCACTCCAGTGTTATTATTCTCTTGCTTCTTCAATTGCTGCTTCTTACCATCAATATTGAGTTCCTCCCTTGAAAATGAAAGAAGATACAATGCAGAGTATAAGACATGAAATAGGATGAATACTTGAATATAAAATAAAGTAGACTATAATATATTTATATGAAAAATACCTCAACATTCGATAGTGGCCACTATTTGGCTAGATGATGTGTATAAATAAAAACATCACCATAGAAAATAATACCTTAGGAACTTAGTATTCAACCTTCAACAAAACCTTAGGCATAGTCATACCAACTGAGTTACATGTTACAAATATTAGGCAATTTATAACTTGTGAAAACAAATGAAAAAAAATAATCAGTGTAAAAATTATCCTTATTGCTTGTTTTAAAAGAGTCATGTTCCTTAAATTTGGATATTCTTCTTCCCACATTAAAAGTTCCTTGCTATTATGACCTATGTTCTTAGGATCATGAGATTGATCCAACATCATATTTGATTGTGGATACAAAATGATTCAACTTTCCAAGATGAGTACCTCACTTGGTTGAATGAAGGCGCTAGCTGTGAGTAGTATCAAAACCTTAGGGAAGAAGAACACTAAGGCATAAGAAAATCTATCACCACTTGTCCACTAAAAGAAAAAATTTCAATCCCACAATGGCATCTGGGAGTACATTTTTTTGGATGTATATCACACTCTGAGAGATGATTGTCTAATACAATGGGAAGTGTACATATATTGTCACAATGCCCCTCACAATCAGACCCTGTAGTTGTGTCCTATAGTATTAATCATATTATACTATTTAATTATAAATTATGACTATTAGATTATTATTAGTTTGAATAATTAGTCTGAAATTATGGTTTTAGTATTTTTGTATACATGAAAATATTCAAAAAAAAAGTACTTTTTGTGACTAGTTAATTTCGGGTGAATCTAAATACACAAGAAATTACAGTGCCTCAGTGTTTCTCTAGCATTATCTGCTCATTGTACCAATTGCTCCCATGTCCTCCACTGCTTTTGGTGAATTCCTCTTTGATGATGTCCAATGCCAATGCAATGGACATTTATCCTCGATGTTTTTCTGAGACAAAGGTAAGCTCCACAAGTAACAACCAAAAGTAGCCTCAAATATATTATTGTGGGCCAAAATGAAGTAACTATATGACAAGCCAAGAAACATTGCACGTTAATCATCTTCCCTTTAATATTGATTAATAATTTCTTTGCATGATCATGTAATACTAAAGTGTCAAGTAGAGACACTTAAAGTTAGTCATCCATCAATGTCACCTTTGAGAGTTCTTAGTAGTTAATAATTCCTATTACACACACAATAGATCACTAACTTCAAGGATAGCAATATAAACACAACAAAAATGAAATTAAAAGAAATGTTAGGAAGTCAAATGCGACTAATCTTGAGTCAAGAAAATACCAATCCATTTACATTAGCAAGGTATTCTTAGGCATTAAAATAGAAAATCCTTCCATTGCATCATTTTCACCTTTTCTTTAATTTCTTTAATTGAGAACATAACTTTCAGAAGAAAACAATTCATTGGAAAAGGTCTCAAAATCCTAACAAATGCTCGAGTGATTGTCGTATCAATTAAACAGAAAGGAAATCGTTCTATATGGTTTTAACTTGAGGATTATATTGAAGAATATGAAGCTTTCTCATCCCTTGCCCCTAATCAAATTGTAATCCATGGGTTCCAATCAAGTAATCAATTTCCCTCCAAGATAGTAAAGGGATAACTTTGGAGAAGGACTTCTAGAAGCATTAGGATAGTAGAAATAGAATTAAATAGGAGGAAAATGAAGAACTTTAGTGGGTGCTCCAAAATATTTGAATGCAATTGAAAATGATTTTATACTCCCTCCACACATTTTAAAACATAAACCATTCAATTGCATCTAATTTATTTTCCACCTTTCTGTAATATGTAATTCTTTGAGCAAGAATAGAGAATTCATAAATATTGTCATGAAAGAGGACTCTTCATAATCCTAATAAGTTTGGCTCTAACAAATAAACAATTTCATGTAGTGAATAAATCTTACATGGTATATTTCAGTTATTAAAATGACAACTTTATTCTTAATCTCATTACAACAAAAATAAATTCAACCCTAACTAGTTGGGATCTAACAAATCAAGAATCTCATGTAGTAATGTAAAATTACATTATAGATCCCAATTATTTGCAATTAAAACTTTATTCTTGATCTTATTACAACATAGATAAATTCAAGAGTACATACATATTTCCTTATCTAAGACAAACTTTGAACACATTCCAAGATTTCATGGAAATATAATGATATGATTTACGTGTAGGACATGAGAAAGCTATCTACATCTAGCACCTGTCATTGGACAATGGTGTTATTGAGACACCATCTCATGGCATTAGAATCATGTAGATAAATATTGTTTAGATATACCTTGCAATACCTATTCAACGCTACCTTCAAGCTTCAAATTCACCAATTGATTTACTTTAGTAGCAAATTCTGGTGGGATTTCATTAAATACAACCCTACAAAATCCATTTATGATAGTTGTCGTTGCCTTCTCTGGATCTATCCCCCTCTAGAAATAGAATAACTGATATTCCCAAATTTTTGAGGTAGTTGCTTCATGTTCAACATGGGCTATTGGGTTCTTCATGTGGAAAATGTTGCAAATATTAGATGTATAACAGAAACAAGCATGCAATTCAAGGGTGCTCCTAAAGTCTCTTGGGTGAATTATAAAACACCATCTACTTAAAACATGATATATGGTAGTAACAAAAACCTCCCCAAGATCCCACTTAAGAATTCAAAATGTTCCAAATAGGAGATGTCTTAAACAATATCAACTATTTAATTGCATAATCACACTAAAATAGACAAATATTTAAAATGTTTAGAAGTGTGAAAAAAATGGTGTTGGAATATATGTAACTTCTATCTAAAACATGCAAATGTAACTTATATAGCTACATGAAATGTAACATGTATATAAAAAATGGAGTTGGAATATTATAGTTACCTTGGGGTAGATATAGCTACCTGAAAAGTAACTTCCATATAACATTCTAAATATCCTTATCCAGTCATTTAAGAGACTAACATTTTTTTTTTATCTTCAGTTAATAACTTAATATTCCATAAAATATAGCATTGAATTGGTTCTCATTCCCCTACTATATTTTTGACATTTTATTTGTGTGAGAATTTAAGCTAGTGTAATGTAACTTATACATATTTGACAATTTAAATGTAGAAAATTACCCATATTGAAGTTATACAATTAAAATATGCACAATAAGATACAATATGCATGAGTTATAAGTAATATGATGTTTACATGTTATATCGAGGCAAACGTTTTCTCATATCACTAACGCTTATCTTATAGTTCGTGATGGATATAACCTTTAAAATTACGAGTCATCATTGTCATATCTTATATTTAATGATGGATATAGGTTTTAAAAGCATCAAACTTGTTTTTTGTTTTATGTATGTCAATTTAAATGGAAGCACTCATAATTTTATTCATTATTATCTTGTACAACTGGAAATAAAATGATGTGGGGGTAGTGTTTCTAGTGATTTTAAAACTTGTTTTGATTACCAAAATTTAGCTTATTTAAAATAAACAAGGGTGGTGTTTCTAGTGATTTTCAAACTTGTTTTAATTACCTAAATTTAGCCTATTTAAAGTAAATAGTTGCAATGACCATCTTATCTTCAAGTCATTAACTGTTCTTGATGGCATCTTCATGACATCCACCATCTTTGAAAATTATGAAATATTAGCTTGTTTTACTTACCTAAATTTAGCCTATTTAAATTAAATAGTTGCAATAACCATCTTATCTTCAAGTCAACAACTTTTCTTGAGGGCATATTCATGACATCCACCATCTTTGAAAATTATGAAATATTAGTAGTATCTTGCACTAAATAGACAATGTTGGCATATAATCTTTTTTTGTGTTTTTTACTCCATGTCACAAATTTATTGATATTTTATGATTCTTGGTTTTGATTTCCATGCTAAGACTGGATTCATCATGCGTGCTAGGATTTTTAGTTTTGCACACATCGTATTGCTCACTTCTAATTCTATAAAAAACAGAGAGTATGCACAATGACATGTAGTGACATGTGGGTGTCTATTTTACTCAATGATATGCTTGATTTTTTAACCCATTCCAATCCTACGACAAGGAAATTAAGAGAGATAAAGACACAAGAAGGAATACTAGAAAATGAAATTAGAGACTTTAGAATGCAACTCAAATTTTACCTGAATGTAACGATAAGTATTTTCAGTTGCCTAGTCACCGATGAGCATTGAATCACACTATGAAAAATTCCTTGCATTATGAGAATTTGGTTGCACATGCACTAATCCTCTATAGTAGTTCCTTGACTTGCCTATGGATATAGTTTTAGAAACAATCCTACTCCTGCAAGTCTTACCTATATGGATCATCTTTGTCCCCCTTATTGATAGTTATTTTTCAAGGCAACAGAATAGAACTTTCCAATTCCATCATCGCCTTTCAAAACAATGCTTGAGTATTTCCAGGTGATTGTCAAACCAGTCTCTACTCAGGTCCACAAAATCCTTGATTTGTCTCCATCGCACAAACCTCGTTTCGTAATAAAATTATAAATCCCACGTCTGTATTACTCATCCCCGAGATACCAATTCTTTACATTGTAATACTTTATCGTTGCTCCCTAAGTGCAATATAGATCCAATATTGTGGCATGGAGATGATTGGTGTCATAAAATGGTGCAGTGCATCCTTCAATATATGTCATAGAACTCCTCTCACCTCACAAAACTCCTCTCATCTACAACAATAAGAGTAATCTCAAACTGGCTAGTCTCCATCTCATTCATCCTGAAATAAGTGGATATTTCAATGTGTGACAAAGATTTCTTTCGATTTGATAGAAAGAGCTATCACTAAAAATAAAAAAATGCAATGTAGCATAATAGTTATTAACAGGAGGAACAAACTTAACTGGATCAAGAGACTCCCTAATTACCTCTTATAATGAAGAAAAGATAACCTCAACTACCTATAGATTCTACCTATGCGCGGTAGCAATGAAAACACTGTAAAAAATAACATCTACAACAACGGTGGTCAATCTCATCTTCTAGTCAAAGGCATGCCCAACTTTTGAAAAGTATCAATCAGTTCAGGGTCCACCTCATCCATGTTGCACTTCTTCTTCTACTCTCTCTGTTTAGGTTCAAAATAATAGAAAAGGTCTTGGAAATTGATGGGTGGCTAAAAGTTATCAAATATATGGGTTCTTCCATTTTTAATCATTGTCTGTAAGCATAGAGTCTAAATTGCAAAATCCATTCAAGTTCCTTATTTTTAGGTCAAATTAACCTAAAATTTGGAGAGTTGTAAGGTTTAATGGATCTAAGTATATTCTACTAAAAATATAGTAACATGGTTTAAAACTATAGCCATTGAGATCATAATCTAAAGATGAAACAAAAATTATTTTATGTTCATGATTACAAGAAATTTTAATTTCATGTAACAGAGTTTGAGGAAGGTCTAGTATTTCATCCTACCAGAAAATTTGCTTGCATAACTCCAGCCCTTTGAATTTGGGCATGGTAGATTCCATTACAGAAGCAACCAGGATAGATCCATACTTACTATGGATCTAGGATCGAGAGGGATCAAATATTTTTTCACTCTATGTTAGTTTGAATATCAGGATATTTGATCTCTCTCGGGGCTTAGTAGATCCACGGTAAAGATGGATCTATGCTGGTTTAATTCCCCATTTAAATAGCCTACATTCCACTTGAATACCATGTGTCAATACCATTGGTTCTCAATACTATGGTTCAATACCATGTGCCATCCTTACTTTTATTAATACTAATAATAAGGTTATTAATGTTTTTTTGCATGGTATTAATAATAGTTTGGCCCATGGTATTTGGCCCATAGGATTCACCTAAATAAAACCTCATTTTTGAGTCTTCGTAAATATAAAGTGAATTATGGAATAAATATAAAAAAATGTTTTATTTATTTACCATACCTTTTGTTTATCTAATTTTTATTAATTTACAATAACTCTTTTATAAATATGGTATTTGGCCCATGGTATTTAGCCCATGGTATTAAAATGGTATTTGGCCCATAGGCTTCACCTAAATAAAACCTCTTTTTTTGAGTCTTCTTTAAATATAAAGAGGTTTATGGACTGAATATAAAAAAAGGTTTTATTTATTTACCATACCTCTAGTTTATTTATATTTTTATTTATTTACCATACCTAATTCTTTAGTGTTCATAAACCTCTTTATATTTTAAATTTATATTGTGTTTATACATAATAATAATTAGTTTTTTCTAAATAGGGCCGACATTAGATTAAAAATGTTAAATGTTAAACTTTACATGTTAAATGTTTACATTTACATTTACATGTTTATGTGAGATCTAGCCCCATACTGGGTTGTAGAGCACCTCTCGGCTCAATAAACCACTAAAAAAAGGTGAATAAAAAATAAGATAAAATTTAATCATTAAACCCTTTGTACAATAAGGATGTGAAAAATGCTTACTTGTGCATTGTCTTTTGATGAATTGATGGTCGCAATCAAGATCTGTATTATCATGATCATTTAACCCTCAACTCTAGATGAAAATTATGCTTTGATCATATAAACCCTCAAAATTGTTTACCCATAAGAAAAAAATCATCTTTAGTAAAAAGGAAGAACTCTTCAGATTCCAAATTCATACACATGTAAAAATGGCCAAAATATCCACTCCCTTCCTCCATCTGATACTCTCCCAATGTTTTTCCCATGCAAACTCCATCTGGGGTTTGAATCCCGTGAAATCTATAACATCCCTAAAATAACTCTACATAAAATCAAATAGTTATGAATAGTAATTTTAAAATTACACATCAGTTACAAAACTAATTCTTGATATTCCTGAAATCTAAATGAGGATGAAATAAAAAAGAGAAGGCAATCTGAGGGGTTCAGAGGTTTTTAGTTCATCATCTTATGTCTTCTTGTTGGAGGTTGGCTCTGCGAACTCCGAAGGAATGTGTTGTTTCTATGGTTCTAGAACCATTATTTCCCATGGCAATTTTCCATTTGGTCAGATAAATAGATAATCCAACTCTTGCAGAGTTTTTCCTTTATCAATTGTAAGGGTTTTATGACTATCTCGCATTTTTTACTTCAACATATTAATAACAATGGTTTCATGCAATAGTTGGGGTTCTATGATTGTATTTGGGGTTGATACCAGGCATGTCGAGAGTTACTCATGTCTCTATCACAACTCTTTACTTCCATTTAATTCTTGTTTTAGCTGATGGTGTTACCATGATGCCCATCCACTGGCACGCTAATGTAGTGGTCAAGCAACGAGAGTTCCTTCCAGGGCAATATCATTGGCATTTGGTTTTCTGCTTCAGAACCTGAAGTATAAATGGTGGTGGGTGACAATTTTGGCGAGGATTTTCATAGCCAATGGAAGCCCCTTCTGCGAAGAGGGTAGGTGAAGGCTTCCATTGCCACAGCTCTTGTGCGCTCCTTATCTACTGTTGATTCAAGCATGATGTATTCTATAAAAAAATCCCGCTCACGCAGATTGTCTTTTTCATGCTTGGCACTCAATTTCCTCATGAAATGTTCAGAATGCATGATTTGGATTTCTCGCTGGTCTGCCTGCATTTTGGATAGCTTGTTGGTGGTACAACTGAAAAGATAAGCTAATATATTGCATAGATGGATATGACCATTAATGTTCATGTTCTTTAAAGTAAATTACTTATTTTTGTGCACAAGTATTGCAAGGTATTGCAAAGTTTCTATGTATTAAAATATTGCAAGGATGTAAGTTCTCTTGAAAATATTTGTTGCTTAGTTTATGCACATAAGCACGGTAAAAGCTAAGTAGTTTTTTTATTTTCTTGAGAGTGTTAAAAGATAAGTAGCTTTATTATTTCTTTGGGATAAATTCACAAGGTTCTTGCTAAGTACCCAAGATATTCTCTTGAGAAGAGATGTATGAGACATCTAAAGTTATTGAGGAGATCGTTGTTTTGTATTTTCTTGGTAAAGAAAATAGGGTTTTTACTTGAATAACCTAAAGAGGGTTTTTACTTAAATAACCTTAGTATGGTTAATTTAATATATTACTACATGTATAATAAGGTAATATATTCCTCTTGTAAAGAAAATAATCTACTGCATGTAGATAAATATTGATTATTATAGATATTTTCTTGGTAGAGAAAATACATTTCTACATGTAGTTAAAGGTTGCTATTATTATATCTAGGAAAAGATGGTTATCACATATGTTTGCAACATTAAAAAATAAGTAACATTTATTGTCTTTATATAACATGCATAAGTGTTTATGTAAGAAAAGATAGGAGGAATTGTCTTTTCTTAAAAAGGGATTTCATAGTCCTTTTCCTAGAAGTGAATATAGATTACAGAGAGTAATTTGTAAAATATTCTCATGGGTAAAGAGTTCTCTTTAAAAACAATACTTAGTTATGAGGGGACATAATAACCTACACATAGATAAAATGCACAAAGATAAGTCATGGGAACCTTTTTGGAAAGAATATACCTTCTTATGCATGAAAGATAAGTTAATGGTGTTAATCCCTTTGCAAGAGTTTGCAAAAGTTACATGTTTGGTGAGTAAAAAGGGAAAGGATTTGATTGTTGCATATTGGGTAGTTTGATTCAATTGCATGGTTAAATGCATAAACGGTTACCGTTATTGTTATCTTAGTTCTTATTCGTAAAATAAAGGTTGATTATGATACTTTGCTAAAACAAATGCATGAGGACTTTGCTATGATACTTTCATGGAAACAAATGCATAATAGCTTTGTATATTAATGAAAGAGAAACTATGATGGGTTCTTGAAAAATAACTATGTGAAAAGAACACATATGCAAAAGCATAGAAACAATAGTTTATTACATGTATGAAGATATAACTATTGTGTTATATATTGTAAAGAGGAACATGGATTTGTAGAACTATTGGGTTAGATCATATGAAGAGAAATATGCATTAGTGTGAGTAAGGATTGTGGAAAGTAAAATAAGTATTTACTTGAATAAATGTACTAGTTATTTATTATGACATGCTTGATAATTGTTTGTGCACAACGTTGTTAGAAGAAGCGTGTTGTGATATAACACATGAGTAGGTGTTAAAGGATCACCTTTAGAGGTTGATTATTGATTGATTAATATTGTATATAATCTTGTTGCCAAAGCTTGTTGACGAAAACAATGCCAGGAAACGATGGCAGTTTGTGCCAAAGAAAAATGATGTTTAACATTGTGGTAGGTGAAGAACTAACAGACCATGCTCATGAGTATGAGTTGCAGAATCGTACATGGACAGAACAATCATGCCACAAAGATGTAGAGAGTGGTGATATGTAGGTAAAGGGTTTCTTGGAAAATGTAATAGTTTTTAGTTAGTTATGTGACATTTTAATGATATTTCATTATAATAATTTATAAAAATGGATAAGGGATGGAATCACTTATAATCCATTGAGTGAGGGGTGAAATCACTCACAAGCGTTTAATAATAAGATTAAACATTTTTTGGTTTTCACCCTACGGGGTTTCCAAGGTATATCAGTGTTCAATGATGTGATTGCTTATTGTGTCAGTTTGATGATGTTGAATCCTTGATTATCTTGAGTTCTTATTTGATGTGATAATCATAATGTCAAGTATGTGGTTAATTAATATGGTTAAGGAAATCATGAAATGGATGTAAGGTTCATCAAACAAATTATGTTATTGGACTACAACCATGGTTGACAATGGTTATGCTACTTATTGTCCTCTATTGAAATTTACTTTATGTTCTATGAACATCATATCTAATGGTTAATGAGGAATGTGGAGTTGTGATTTAGGTAATTACTTGTGGGTAATTTGTGTAAAAAATTCTAATTCCCTGCTTTTACATGTGAGGTTATTGGGGTATGTTACAAGTGGTATTAGAGCTAATGGTTGCAGTACCGACGCATTTGGGAATTGGTAAGTGTAAAAGAAATTGAGGTATGCCACCAGTGGGCATTAACTCAAGTATGAGTTTAAAAATCAACATATTGATTTATGTAGTACACTACTTTTGACATGATATGTGTGATTCATGTTTATAACTGCTTTGAGTAGTAAGTAATAAAGTTTGCTGCATAACTATGTTCATGACATTGGATTCTTGATGAGGATAAAAGACAATAAAACTTTTGTCACACTTATGAACAATATTGAACACTCATTACATTTATGAACGATATTGAACACTCATTAAGGAAAGTGACAATCAACTACCAACTTTTCCTTTGCAAATATGGCAATAATAATGATGCATTTAATGAACATGATTGAAGTTACAATGAACTAATTCTAATGAGTTAATGCATGAATGTAAAATACAGGGAATGTCCTTGGATATGATGATATAGTGTTTTAAAAAGACATTGTAAGAACCCCTTTAGACTTGAAAATAAACAATGAGTCAAGTAATGAGACTTGACTGTAATAACTAATTTTTTATTAAGCCTTGTCATGGATGCATGAAGATGGTTGGTGGTTGTGATTGGTTAGTGTTGTATGATTAACTAATAGAACTTATATTCATTAATTGAATTGGATTTAAGATGATTACAATTCGTAAACAAGTGATTATGGTAGTTACTTCATGTATCGGTTTGTTGATGACAATACACTTTGGGAAATTAGAAATGTTTAGATTGTTAACTCAACTATCATTGGCATTTACATAGTAATGAATATTTGCATATAATTTTATACATGATAGTATTGTGCCTCAAACTAAAATGATTTGAAAATTGAATACTTGTTAAATGATGCATATGTATAACTAACGTTGCGGATGGGATTAAGTAGTGGTAGCTTAATGGCAACAAGAAAACTCATCACGTAAAATGTTGCAATGTGAATTGAAATCATAAATGAGAAATTATAATGTTATATGATATGCATGATTGTGTTATTTGGAAAATCAAAATGCATACAACATGTATGTCAGTTGTGTTTCCTATCAATCTAGATGTTGTGGACCCATGTTGAGGGTTAAGTGTAAATCCATGGTGTACATGCATGTTTATTTTGTTAATGATAATGTGCATATGGTTCATTATGTAAATCACTTTGGGGAAGAGTGATAAAAGAGAAATTTAACATGCCAGACAGTTACAAATAGTTGTGAAAGGCTATAAGGCCTTAGGTTGATGGTGGTTGCATATCCGAAGGGGTTCATGGTACTTTCCTACCCGGATTTCCTCTCACTTGAGATCAATTATCTCAATAAGGGAAAAGAGTTTTCCAAGATGGTGAAGAGGGTAAAAATCCTGAGGCAACTTTATTGAGTTGGAGTCTGTTGGAGGAGGCCCAAAATTCCTCATAGATGGGACACTGTCAAAGGAATAGGCAGGACGCTTCCAAGAGGAATCCTATATTGGACCCTATGTGGTCATTGGAATTCTTGAGCTGGTTGGCCAGTGGAATTCCATGTTAGACCTGGTAAGGTCTCTATCAAATAAACTGTCTAGATGTGAAAATGACTCGATTTGGTTGTGGAAACCAGTTCTCATGGGTTGGGAGGAGAATTCTTTAGCCTATTTTGGTTCTTATAGCTAAAGGAATTAACTAATCATCTATATGTTATGTTAAAAATGAATTCTATATAGAGTCGTGTAAAATATGTTATGCACATTTAACACGAAAGGAGCTTAGTTCTCAGTTATGAGTTATTGGAATTTTAGTTCCTTTATTGTATTATCAATCTTGTAAACGTCTTAGTAGGGGCTAAGATGATTTTCACTTGATGCAGTGATTGACTGTTTTAATGATTAGAGAGCTAGGTTCTCTTTTGGTACTTTTAGAAGTACTCTGTAGATGTATTTAGTGAGAATTAATGCAGTATGCATGTGGAACAGTGATTTATCATTTTGATGATTAGTGTTAGTGCTCTTTAAGTACTTGTAAGAGTACTGTGATTTAAATATCATCTAACATTGTACAATTGATTGATAGCTAAAATTATTTCATTTGACTCAAAATATTGTAACTAATGCGATTAAATTTGTTAGTCATACATTACATGATTACTTACCATGGAGGGTTGATGGGTTGTTTAATCACTATTAAAATGCTTATGTGAAAGTGCTCATGATTTTCAAGAGTAATTGGTAAGTAATGGTAAGTTGATATAGAGATTTGTTTTTGTATATTATGAATTTGAATAAGGGCCACGTGATGGAAATTAGAACTTGCATGTTTTTGCAATTATAAATGTTTATGACTATTGATTTTTCTTATGTTATAACATTACTATTTTGTTTATTATCATTTCTTGGAATGAAATCTTTGATTTTAAAGAGGAAGGATCACCTTTTGTGTGGTTTAGATGGTTATATCATGAGTAAAATCTAAGGTTCCAATGAGAGATGAACACCGAGGATGGTGTTCTTGTTAAGGGGGGGAGTATGTAACATCCCTAAAATAACTCTGCATAAAATTAAACAGTTATGAATATTAATTTTAAAGTTATGCATTAGTTACAAAACTAATTCTTGATATTCCTGAAATCTAAATAAGGTTGAAATCAAGAAGGGAAGGCAATCTGAGGGGTTTGGGGGTTTTTAGTTCATCATCTTATGCATGTCTTCTTGCTAGAGGTTGGCTCTGTGAACTCCGAAGGAATGCGTTGTTTCTATGGTTCTAGAACTGTTATTTCTCGTGGCAATTTGCCATTTGGTCAGATAAATTGATAATCCAACACTTGCAGAGTTTTTCCTTTATCAATTGTAAGGGTTTTATGACTCTCTCACATTTTTTACTTCGACATATTAATAACAGTGATTTCATGCAATAGTTGGGGTTCTACGATGGTATTTGGGGTTGATACCAAGAATTCCAAGAGTTACTCATGTCTTTGTCATAGCTCTTTACTTCCATTTAATTCTTGTTTTAGCTGATGGTGTTACCATGAATTCGCCCATCCACTGGCATGCTGATGTAGTGGTCAAGCAAAGAGAGTTCCTTCCAGGGAAATATCGTTGGCATTTGGTTTTCTGCCGCACAACCTGAAGTATAAATGGTGGTGGGCGACAATTCTAGCGAGGGTTTACATAGCCGGCAGAAGCCCCTTCTGCACAGAGGGCAGGTGAAGGTTGCCATTTCCGCAGCTCTTGTGCACTCCTTATCTATTGTCGCTTCAGGCATGACATATTCTGTAAAAAAATCCCTCTCGCGCAGATTGTCTTTTTCATGCTTCGCACACAATTTCCTCTTGAAATGTTCGGAAAGCATGATTTGGATTTCTCGCTGGTCTGTTCGCATTTTGGATAGCTTGTTGGTGGTACAATTGAAAAGATAAGTTAATCTCTTGCATAGATGGATATGGCCATTAATGTTCATGTTCTTTAAAGTAAATTACTTATTTTTGTGCACAAGTATTGCAACGTATTGCAAAGTTTCTATGCATTAAAATATTGCAGGGATATAAGTTCTCTTGAAAATATTTGTTGCTTAGTTTATGCACATAAGCACAGTAAAAGCTAATTAGTTTTGTGATTTTCCTGAGAGTGTTAAAAGCTAAGTAGCTTTATTATTTATTTGGGATAAATTACACAAGGTTCTTGCTAAGTACCCAAGATATCCTCTTCAGAAGAGATGTATGAGACATCTAAAGTTCTTGAGGAGATTGGTGTTTTATATTTTCTTGGTAAAGAAAATAGGGTTTTTACTTGAATAACCTAAAGAGGGTTTTTACTTAAATAACCTTAGTATGGGCAATTTAATATAATACTACATGTAGAATAAGGTAATATATTCCTCTTGTAAAGAAAATAATTTACCACATGTAGATAAATATTGATTAATATAGATATTTTCTTGGTAGAGAAAATACATTGCTACATGTAGTTAAAGGTTATTATTATTATATCTAGGAAAATATGGTTATCACATATGTTTGCAACATTAAAAGATAAGTAACATTTATTTTCTTTATATAACATAAGGGATAGAGATGAAGGAAGATAGGGATGAGGAGAGAGAGATGGAATTGGAGGGGACAGGAGAGGGAGGGAACAAGAAAAACTTAGAGGGATAAAGGTGGAGAGAGAGAGAGGGGGTGACAAGGGAGGCATGGAGAGAGTGATGGAGAGAGGACAGTGGGAGGGAATAGAGAGAGGGGTATAGATAGAGACGGAGAGAAGGGGAAGAGAGAGATAGATAGAGAAGGGGAAGAGAGGGAGAGGGAGTGTGTGCGTGTTTGGGGGTTGAGATAGAGAGAGGGAATAACAAAGAGACAAAAATAAAAATATAGATAATATATAGTATTATATATCCAACCTAGATCCATATTAACCCTATAACTATCAACTGCCGAGAGGGATCCAATCTCTCTAGGTGCAAACATTTCTTCAAGTTTTGCACTAGAAAAAAATGTTTGTACCTCGAGATATTGGATCCCTCTCAGCACTTGATAGATCCAGGGTTAAGATGGATCTAGGTCGGTTAATATGAAATTAAAGTAGTTTTTATTTGATATTATAGTCTTAAAAATTAAATTTTTTTCTTCAAATTAATTTCAAATTGGAACTAGAATTCCGATTAGATTCAATTCAATAGACTTTTTAAAAATACATGAAATAATTTTTTTATTAAAAAAATATATTTTTAAAAATTACAAATTATTAGAGATAAATAATGCAAAGTTGGCTCACCTATATTGTATCATGTGAGGATGAAGAAGTGTTGAAGGAAGGATAACCTTTCAACCAATATTTAACAACCTTTCAATACCCTATGAGTTGTAAGTTTAGATTTCTTGACACAATTAAGATGACTAAAATAAAAAAATTGATTCATATTATTGTAGTAATTTTTAGGTAGTTGTATTTTGTTCTTAGACTAAATTAGTCACTCATGTTAGTAATTTTTAGTTGTATTACTTATTATCTAGTCACATATTTTAATCCGCGACTAAATTAGTGATTTATGTTAGTCATTTTTAGTTTGGTCACATAAGATTGCTCATTTTTGGTAGTATTTCACTTGGAAATGTTGTGGTGACTAAGTTTTTTAGTCGCATAGTAACTAATTTCTCATTTTCTACTAGTGTTCCAAATATACAAGCATCAAACAACAATTTTAATTGACGTAAAGAATCAAAGACTCAACCAAAATTTACTTTCACCACTTAAAATAATGGGAGGGAATTGTGTACACCACAAAGGAACTAACACAAATCAAAGAAAATTAAATGCACATAGAGCAAGAGGATGACCTCAGAGATCGGGAAACACTAGGAATTTTAGCAGTGCCCCTAAAAATTCTCAATTTTAAGGATCAAAACTACTTTACATAGCACAATCTATGCTAAGAAGGTCATCAGTGCTACTTTACATAGAAAAATTCATGTTGGATGAGAAAATGGATCAACGCAAGAAGATAGTGGAAGACAGGGTTTCTAGCATGACTGTAACTAATCAAAACACGTTGAGTGAGGAAATTTTAGGAAAAAAAGTATATCTTGAGCAAGACCCTAAACTTGATACCATAAATGACTAACTACTCAGAATACAGACTCAAAGGAAATCAAAACCAAGGATCATTGAAAGGTTGATCAAACTAATTGAAAAGGCTAAATGCAAAAGGAGAGTTGAAAAGGCTATAGGCTCCCTAGTGGAGATGCTAATTTTTTAACTAGGCAATCCCTTCTACGGATAGAAGTAATCCATCTAGTCTAATGAGTGGATCTAGTAACAACCGAAACAAATACGTGCAAAATATCCTAGTTTAAATCAGAATGACAAGAGAGAAGAAAGATGACCTACGTCACTCATATGTGGTTGCTTTTCGATGTCGATCTCGATCTCCTCACTTCCAATCTCGATCCTTACTATTATGTTATGAACAAATGCCTGTAAGAGAGATCAAACAAAGAAAACAAAGGAAAAACATAGTTTATGAATTCTAATGTAAACCATACGACAGATCAAGACTCATCATACTAAGAAAGTAGTCGTTTACACGCTTATGGAAAGTAAACATGCATTATATTAATAATAAGCATAAGAGGGAAGCATACAACCACTGCCTTGATGTTGGAAGCCTCCTTCGAGATGGGTTTCCAAGTCAAAGACAAGACTTCTCAAGCTCACCTTTCTCCTTCACAAATTGGCAGCAATTAGGTACAATTTAGTAGCAGCATGACCAATCTAGTATGACCCCATTTGAGGGTGTAAGGGAATGCATTTATAGGGAAGTAGAGGGAGTTAGGCATCCAAAAAAGGGTGAAGAAGGTCCACATCTTAAGGGGAAGATCCCTGAAGGTAGGATCAAGGACTCAAAATGGGATAACTTGACCATATCCTTATTCAACAATAACCAGCTTGTTGTTCTCGAGGCTTCTATTAAGAGAATCTTCTGCTCCATTTTTGAGAAACTGCCAAAAGAGGATCAACGTAGATTTTTCTATCCAAAGTTGTGCTGCTAGCACTAGTCACTAGTTAGAAAAAAGGGTACCACCATGGGTTTTCCTGCTAAAAGAAGCATTGGGCTTGAAAATAGGGTTTTCTGAAAACCTCTTCCAGAATTACTTCAAGGAATTTCTTATTCTTTTCTTCAAGGATACTCTAATCAATGTTTTTCATGGTGAATTCATTGACAACTTTTGTCGCTTTGTGACATTTTGGCACCTCAATCAGGTTGGATCCTACAACAATTTGGTGTTTTTATATTTTAGAGGTTGGTGCCCCAATTAGGTTGGAGCCTACAACACATCGATGCTTGTAGAGTTCAGAGGTTGGTGCCTCAATGAGGTTCATGCCTAAAAAAAATTGGTGCTTACATATCTTTGCTGGTTGGTTCCTACAAATTAATGTAATTAAAGATTTAAGAAAATAAGAATATTTTTGTTTAATCCTGCAAGGATTTCCATGTATCTGGTGTTCATGTGTATTCGTGTGATGGTTGATTTTATGGACACACTGTTATGCTTTAAGTTATGATGAATTGTGAAATTTATTAAAGTTTTAAATTAGACATTACATTGATTCATCCCCTCTTAGCCTAATCATAATTCTAACAATTGTTTCATGTTATTATGCTTATGGTTTACATATGAGTTCATTTCCTCCACTGAAAAATAAAAGGAAAAGCCATTTTTCCAAAACCTTCACTAATCTATTTTTTCCTTGTAGTGTATGCAAAATAAGGAACAAAGGACCTAGAGATGAATAAATATATATAAAAATACAAGATATAGTGTACAAGCATTTCAACTTGAAAACAACATTGAAGTATGTTTAGAGGGGACAACATGAATTGTTGTGGGACAACTAGGGAGAATAATTCAATGCATGAAATTTGATTCTCTTGGATTGGTCCCAATCAAGAAGAGAAACAATGTGGTTTAAACTCTTACTTGCTTAAGAAGATCGATGGAACTCTAGTACAATGGCATGTAAATGGGAAAAATCTCAAACAATTTTCCTTATAATTTTTTCCTTCCCCACAACCCACTTCATTAATAATTGTATTATATATATTTTTCCCGATGTAAATATGTACACCTTTTTATATGATTTTGATTCTAATTTATCCTCCTAAGTTTCATACCTTTTGGCTCCATTTTCCCTTGTAAAGTATTTCTAGGTTCTTAGAAATCCATGTGGGGGGGGGAGGGAGGTTGGGTTAGTGTCCCTCATTTGAAGATAAATGTTGAAATATTATTCTTACCCATGGTAAGAAAACATGTGATAACTTCTCCTATAACACTTTTAAGCTTGTAGTCCTCCATATCTTTGAGTGGGGTTTTCAATTTCCATAAATCCATCAATTTTGACTTAATATAAATTATTCAAAAAAAATCGAAGGTTATTTTGGTTCATTATTGGAAATGTATAATTTTTGGTTCTCTACACACCATATGCATTTATAACATGCATTGGGTATTCCTTCATTGCCCCCCAATAATTTAGTTTCACATCCCCACATTTTGTGTTCATTTTTGGCATATTAAGAGTGTTTCCAGTCACACGACATACAATGAACTCTACACTTATGATATTTTCCATCATGCTGCAACATCATTCCACTACATCATCACACCATAAACACCACCACATTAGCACATTGTCACATTGTTGTATCATCCTACCCTCGACTCTTCACATTCGAAATCCTTTCTTAACCACTTTATTATGGCCTTGTCCCATGAATTTTCCTTTGCAAGGATGCATATCATATGATTTAGAATATGGATACATGTCTTTTTATTGCTTTGTTATATCTCTTCTACCTATTGGACCCACCTTGAAGGTGTTAAATTCTCATGTTACCATTCTTTAACATATACCATTCTAGCCATTGAAAACTATGTAGTTAGCTTGGAAGCAATAAAGGTAGACTTAATTCCATCAAATACCTCATTCCTCTCATCATATAGTTGTGGTTTTTCCTTATAATAGAGATTCAAACAAAAAATTATTATAATTGAAACAGTGTTTCGAATATGCCAACTAATAAGAAGGTAACACCATTTATTGGTGATATAATGAATTAATTATCTCCAAGTGAAAAGTTTATCCACTGTCTTGTTTCTAATTGATGATATTTTTGAGAAGTTAAAGGAGGGTTGAGAGAGTTATGAACACTATTTGTATCTCTAGGCTAGTAGATTCAAATTGCATATTAGATTTTGTGATCTACATGAAGTGATTGAGTGGTGCATAAAAGAGTGAGACTCTAATAATGGAATAATGAATTTGGATGGGATGAAGGAAGTATACATACCACTTACATCAATAATGCTTCGGGGAATTTTAAATTTCCCGAATTCCACGAAAATAATTTTGAATTTCTTGAATCCCATGGCAATATTTAAGATGTTTCATGTTAATGTCTTTTTGAGTTCTTGTGGTGGTGGTTTCTCTTTGTTGAACAAATGAGTGGTGCAAAAAAAAAAAAAAATTGGAAAATTATCATGGATATTCTTGATTTGGTTTTCTCATATGAAGAAATGGTAGATTTATGTACCCAATTAATTGGATAGGATTCATATGTGATTTAAAAGGAGATATTTGGTTGGGGAGAAATGATTTTAAACAATATTTTGCACTAACTGATTAACTATTAATATAACAAGATAATGTATATACCTTTTTATCTGGTATTTTTCCTAGCTTTTGGTACGAATTTTAATGGTTCTCCTCCTAAGCTTGGTGTGGATTTAAATTTTGGACTTGTTTACTTAAGGTATTCTTTAATCTAGAAGCATAAATATCAACACCATATTTATGAAATCCAAAAGTTTTTTGTTAAGAGAGTCAAATATGTTATTTTGGGGAGGGTGTTAGCGCTCAAATCTGCCTTAGGCTGAAATAAGGCAAGACTCAAGGCCACATCAAACCACGCTCAGCCTCGTAGCTAGCCCTACGAGGACAGGAGAGGGTTCTCTCCGGGTCAAACTCGGCAAAAGATAATCGAAATGGCTCGAGATGACCGAATTGATGACTGATTTTAGGCTAGATATGAAGTAAAAAGAGTTTAGAATTGAGTATTAATAATTTTGTTGAGGTCAAGGGAAAGGCAAATTTGGGTGCGGGGATGAGGCACAATTTTTGCAGAGGTCCGCTTGGGGCAAGATAGGCGATTGTTTTGATGCCTTAAAGCAGGTGAGATGGATAGATCATAATGGTGAGGGGAAAAGGAGAGAAAGGGGTCTCATGGATTCTCCTTAAACTGAAGAAAACATAGAAAATTAAACAAATTTAAAGGCAGAGCATAGCGATTTCATGGATTCTACCTTAACACTTCATTTGTTTAATAACAGAAGATTCAATAGAGATAATGATGCACATACACAACTTACAAGTACTGAGAGAAACACACCATGAACACATAAAGCCACATGGATCCCAAATAGTGCTGCAAAACCCTAGCCTTTCCTTTGCCAAAAATGCTGATAAAATATGTACAATATAGTTTCAAGCTATCCCAAGAGTCTAACCCTGAAAATGACTAAGAAAATACATAATATAGGCAAGATAACACATTCCCTTGCCTCTAGGGGTCGAGTTCATTATTCTAGGAGCTATTTCAACCAATTCTAAACTAAGCACTACAATCTAGGCAGTCAAAACAACTTGCCTCTATAAGCTAGGAAACCAATTCATTCATTACATTTTTGCTATGTTATGAATGAATCATCTAGAATAGGTAAATAAGTGTCAAAACAACATAAATATCCAATAATTACATAAATGAGGGTGAAAAATCCCATCACAAGTCAAAACAGGTGAAACTAGCTTGATTCGCTGAGCTGAGGAAGAAAACTGAGCCAAAACACCCTGTGTGCCGCGCGCCTGAGCCCTGTGCGCCTTGCACCTTTGCAGCTACTTTTTGGGTACTTCCATGGATCCAAATTGAGCTCACGTGGGCTTGTTAGAAAGGTCTGGGTAACTACTTTCCAACCCAAGTGGAATTTTCAACTTTGGTCTCCATTTGACCCTCCAAAAGTGAATTCTCCCAGAAGTACTACCTGTTGATGCAAAAAGTGGCAGAAAGGTGATTTTCATGATGTTTTTTGAGCTTTTGATCACCCAAAACTTGATGAAATGCCTTGGAAATTTCTGAGAATATGTATTTCATCATTACAAATCCAAAAATGTAAGCCACCTGTGATTTGGACCTCTCCATTTTGTGGGTCGCGTGCTGAGCGCGACGCATAGAACCCAAAAACCTGTTTTGCAAGCCAAAAGTTTTGAAATGACAAAATATTCTCCAAATGTGCCCAAAATTGGAGTGAAGACCCTCCATCATGTATCATGTTCAACTAGAGAAGCCTCGGCTAAAAATCGAAGCGGATCAAGCCTTTTGCATTGTTTTTGTGCTTTGCTCAAACGCCTTTTGAGGATCTTCATTCTCGCTTTGCAAACATGCATGCGAGCCCAATAATGAGTCTTCATGTGGCGAAGCATGTCCTTGTCCATGTTTGCCTTTGCCAACAACTTTTCTAAGTGAGTGTTCACCCGGATGAAAATTGATTCCCGATCAATAGGTGTCAAATCATTGGGTCTCCTACGAGCCAATTCCTAGTCTTCCCGAATCTTGCGCAGCTCATAAAGTTCATGCTCATCCTCCAACTCTTTGTTGCGCTGCTCTAAGTAGTTGATCACCCATTTATCCATCTGCAATTTCTTTTGCAGCGACTCATTCTCGGCCCTTTTCTCTTGGATAATCTCTTTGGGCTCTGAATTGGGCGAACTAGCATCAACAACAATGATATCGGTATCCTGAACTCCTGAAGGACCCTCATCAACCATGGGTCTCTTGTCCCTGTCCTGACTGTGTACCTGTGCTGTAGATGGAAGCGAGACCCCTTCCACATAATGTGGAGATAATACTCACTCTGCTGATGATGTCAACGAGACCCCTTCCACCCCGGGTGGAGAAAGTACTCATCGTGCAGCTGCAAATAAGGCCCTGGGGCCTTTCTGATATGTCACATATGCTGGAGCATCAACATGCTCAGTCTCATGAATGTCAAACTGCTGTGAAGGCCCTCCCTCATCATGGATGATCTCTAGAGGATGCTGTAGCGTGGAAAAGAAAATACGGGAGATGAAATCCTCCCAAGCAATACCCTGTTGTGCGAACTGATGCATCACTATGATTTTGATCAATGCATAGTGATATATGCTCTTGTGTTGATGTGTCGGGGTCTTCCTCTGTACTAAGGGTACCATCCTCTCTATGTTTTAGCACATGAAAAATGGAATACTCATCATACGTACCCATGTGAAATGCATCAACAAATGTACATGGTACACATAGAGACGTGAAAATCTGCCCTCACAGCTGAAATAATGAATGATGAGTTTCATCAATGGTGCAAACTCATATTTCAAGTATCAAAAAGGAAAAGCTGCGCTCAAGTGTCTGATATATGCGGGCTTGACATATGGCTCATAATAATATATGTCCAGCATCTAGCGTTTACTCCATTCCTCCCCTACATTTGGTATCCCGATAGCCTGAGAAATAGTTTCGGGTGACAAAGTGAAATCCACTCCGGCAAGGTACACATGACCATCCTGTAAGTTAAGGACAAATAGACGGACCAGTTCCCGATTATGCTGAGTTTGTGAGATCATCTCACAATATTGGTAACATGTCTGGCGCCGAAAACAATCCATGGCAAGCGGCAAGCTTGCAATTGAGCCAAAGAGGTAGGCTCCTCCGTAACATGATGTCCACTCTTGCCACCCCTGTGATACCTCTGTGGCACATTAGGCACATTGACCTCCGGTGTAGAGTCACTATCATAATCTTGCTCATATATTGACTCAGTCTTTGACATGTTCTCTAACAACAAGGTGGCTGATATAAAACTGTGTGCCAAAAGTTGACTGTTGACTTTTTGTCTCTTTATCAAAATGCTGTAACCAAGGAGACATAAATGATAGGAATTGTTAGGAAAAGGGAAGCATTGGGAACAATGGAAATAAAATGAGGAAATTAGGGAAGGGACAAGGGGGATAGAAATGTTTTAGGGTTTTCAAATAAGGTAGGAATCATATGGTTATAGGAGAAGGGAGAGTTTAGGGTTTTGAGAGAGGAAAATGTAGGGTTTAATGAGGGATGATTGGGAAAAATAATTTGGGGAATGTGGGAAATGTGAAACAAGGGAAAAAGAAACCTTAGCAACAATGATTTTGAAAAACCTTACAACAAACTTTGGACTTGAAACCCTTATAGCAATTTGATGAACATGGAGGATTTTGTTCACTTGGTTTTCATGACAAAGAGAAGCTAATTTCTTCATATACACCACATATACATCATCCAAAAGCAAAACCAAGTCATGATTGCAGGCCTACCTGAGAATTTACGCATGAGGACAGGTGATTTGTGTGATTTCTTGATGAATTTGCAGGCACAAACCCTATGCGCTGCGCACTTTACCCAACGTGTCGTGCGCTCTTAGTGTGCTGCGCCTGTGTTAAATTGCACAGGAGAAAGTGGCCTGATGCGCCGCGTGCCTATGCTGATGCGCCGCGCGCCTCTGGAGCTGACCAAATACTCACAAACTTGCCTCAAACTTGCAAAATCACCCTTCAATGATACTCTTAGCTCTAAAAATGTGTAATGGGTTGGAAATGAGGAGAAATGATTTGATATAGCATCCATTTTGATTTTTGCTCAATGAAAACCCATTTTTCTTATGTTTGGTTGTTGACACTTTTTCAAAATTAATAGGCTCTGACCTTTTTGGTTTCCTTCTTAAAATAGGTTGAAATGATGAGTTTCTCTGATAAATTTTTGTAGGTATAGCTTCGATATGCTTCAGCAAAGGAGACCAGGGTTGCACTTGAGCAATTGAAGAACTGAAAATTTTTACAATTTTTACAAAAATGAGGTGGTGACTTGTCTTCAAAACAGAGTTTTGAAGAGAAGTCCTTATTCAGCTGTACAATGGTGAGAATTATTGAAGTGATGATCTATCAAAGGCATCCTTCTGGCCTACTGGTCTTCTAAGACTTTTCAGGACTAAATTAACTCAAACCCTAGACCTAGACCTAAAAATTTAAAAAATGACTGGTGAAGCTTTATGACTCATCCTAAACCAGCAGTGATATGCACGAGGGGAATGAAAGACACAGACCACTCCATCAGAGTTATGACATGCCTAACGAGATGTAACTGATGAAAACTGGTGGGACACCTAAAACATGAAATGAAAAAAAGAGCTTTGATCTTTGATGGAGGGATAACTAGACTGACTCTAACATTGGCTCCAATGGGGATGGTAGCTCCTTCGAGGTGCCAAGAACCGTAGAGCTTTGGGAGAAGAGACAATGCCTCCGTCCATTGGGCAATGGAGTCATTATTTCAACAGACAACACGAGACTTCTGACTCATTTATTGACTGAAACATGGACTCGAACCGACTTAATTGTAAATCTGAATGATGGAAAAACTGTCTCGACAAACTGTACTAAAATAAATACTAAGACCTGAAACTTAAAACTCAAAGCTTGGTGGCAGCACCTGGCCACCTGTGTTTCTTTACAAAACAATATATCCTCAAACTATATTAAAATTCCAATGCAACCAATAAAGAAGATGGCTTCTTGACTGATTCTTCCTATCAGATCTTCTGGTCAGCAATACAAACTAATAACTGGGCATCCAAAAACATAGCTGACCATGATCTCCTTCATCACTGAACACTGCAATAATCACTTTCACTGGTGGCTGCAACAAACTTGCTAGAGGATCTTGAAAAACACGAAGATTTGCCATTGCCACCTCTTGCTGAAAGAACAAGGTGTCCTTTGCTTCAAATTCTGATCTGCCTTCATCATGTGCTTCAGTAAAAGTATGCTCATGGGCTTCAAAAAACTCTGAACAAATGGATGAGTAGATCTCTTCTTGGAAAAACATTTCAACACATGAAACATATGAAGAGGAATCTGAATGGAAATCCTGAATGTTTTGATTTTCTGTGGTGTGAATGTGTTGCAGGTCATTTGTATATGATATGATGGCCAGGTTTTCATGTTCCTTATTACATTCATCAATCATAATAGAAGAAACTTCAGATGATCCTTGAAGCACAATATTATCATTTATGTTGTCTACCACAAATTCATTCATAGAAACTTTGTCACTTTCTTGAGAAAAGATCTCACCTTGTTGTTCATGGGTTGACTGAATGACCTCCTCATGAAGACTCTGTTCTGATGACAGAATGGCAGCACGATTGAGAACATTTGAATCCATACCTCTGTCTTCTACATTCCAGATGATCTCAACAGCAAAGTCCTCTTGCATGTTGTCTTCTTCTATAGGCAGATCTGAAACAATCTCTTCTCTTTCATCATTTTCAGCCATATAGACATCTTCAACCTGCTAATCTATAAAGCTACTTACAGGACTGTCATCCATTTAGAAAAGGAAGAAGTTCCACCATCACCTTCTTGACCATGTGCACAGGGCCGATCTGCGTTAACTTGAGCTGGAACATGACCTTTCAATAGCTGATCTATCTCATCTTCAGACAAAGGAGACAATACCTTTTGTTTTCTTTTGCTCAAACAGTGATTGTCTTCATTGATTTCAAGTGAAGGAGTATACAAAATTTCCTCATGCTGCTGATCCATTTCATATAATTGTTGTTCACTGTCAAGATGCAAAATTCCTTCATCTTCCACCACACTAAAATCTTGATCCTGCTGCAAATTTTCATGATTGTCTTTATGCTGCTGAAATGGATTTTCATATAGGGCTTCCATGATCTCATCATCCATGAAATTATCATCTTCATAATATTTCTCAAGGCTTTCAATAAAAGTAGAAGCATGTTTGCAACAGTCATGAACTAATTTTAATGATGGGTAAGATACTTGATATCTTTCAATGAACGGAGCATGAAAATCCTTTAAACAGTAAATACATGCCAGCGGAAAATTTTCATACCAAGATTGAGCTTCACCTTCCAGTGTGGCCAGGAATATCTTCATCAAGCAATCTTCACGAAAATCCACCTTCAACTTGCGAATATGCATGTGAAATCTAACCAGATGTAAAGCAGCATCTTTCTTACCATCATCGTTAAACGTAGGCAGATTCCTTGACCAATCTACCTTGGGCATCTTATTTGGAAATTCTAGAATGTGATCTCGGCTCATGGGAGCGTATCTTCTCATGATTCGGTCCATCTTGAAAATCTCATAGCTACTGATCTCCCTGCAGTGAAGTCACCATGAAGCATCGATTTATGGATTGTTTAGTGAATGGAGTCGTCAGGCGAATGATTTCAGCCCTGCCAGTGTCTGATCGTTGTCCACCATCAACAATCAGGTATGAACTCGATACATGTACTGGAGCAATTTATATGTTAAGTGTTACAATTACAATCTAGACCAGAGATTGACTGAAGCAGCGTTTATCTACTATGCACTCGCAGAGCAATGTGCAGTTCGAAGGCTACCTAGCGTGACTTCAGACTCTGTCTAATACTTGTGAAACAAACTCATCAACAAGAAAACCATTTGAGATTTCCTCCCCAGTATGGTCACCACTATGCTAGTGCTCAAATCTGCCTTAGGTTGAAATAAGGCAAGACTCAAGGCCACATCAAACCACGCTCAGCCTCATAGCTAGCCCTATGAGGACAGGAGAGGGCTCTCTCCGGGTCAAAATCGGAAAAAGATAATCGAAATGGATCAAGATGAACGAATTGATGACTGATTTTAGGCTAGGTATGAAGTACAAAGAGTTTAGAATTGAGTTTTAATAATTTTGTTGAATTCAAGGGAAAGGCAAATTTGGGTGCGGGGATGAGGCACAATTTTTGCAGAGGTCCACTTGGGGAAAGATAGGCGATTGTTTTGATGCCTTAAAGTAGGTGAGATGGATAGATGAGATAGGTGAGGGCCTATTGAGAGCAAGGGGTCTCAAGGATTCTCCTTAAACTGAAGAAAACATAGAAAATTAAACAAATTTAAAGGTAGAGCATAGCGATTTCATGGATTCTACCTTAACACTTCATTTGTTTAATAACAGAAGATTCAATAGAGATAATGATGCACATACACAACTTTCAAGTAATGATAGAAACACACCACCAACACATAAAGCCACATGGATCCCAAATAGTGTTGCAAAACCCTGGTCTTTCCTTTGGCAAAAATGCTGATAAAATATGTACAATATAGTTTCAAGCTATCCCAAGAGTCCAACCCTGAAAATGACTAAGAAAATACATAATATAGGTAAGCTAAAACATTCCCTATCCTCTAGGGGTCGAGCTCATCATTCTAGGATCTGTTTCAACCAATTCTAAACTAAGCACTACAATCTAGGCAGTCAAAACAACTTGCCTCTATAAGCTAGGAAACCAATTCATTCATTACATTTTTGCTATGTTATGAATAAATCATCTAGAATAGGTAAATAAGTGTCAAAACAACATAAATATCCAATAATTACATAAAGTAGGGTGAAAAATCCCATCACAAGTCAAAACAGGTGAAACTAGCTTGATTCGTTGAGCTGAGGAAGAAAACTGAGCCAAAACACCCTGTGCGCCGCACGCCTGAGCCCCGTGTGCCGCGCGCCTTTGCAGTTACTTTTGGGGTACTTCCTGGCATCCAAATTGAGCTGAAGTGGAGGTGTTGGAAATTTCTAGATGTCTACTTTCCAACCCAAGTGGAATTTTCCATTTTGGTCTCCATTTGACCCTCCAAAAGTGAATTCTCCCAGAAGTACTACCTGTTGATGCAAAAAGTGGAAGAAAGGTGATTTTCATGACGTTTTTTGAGCTTTTGATCACCCAAAACTTGATGAAATTCCTTGGAAATTGCTGAGCATATGTATTTCATCATGAAAAATCCAAAAATGTAAGCCACCTATGATTTGGACCTCTCCATTTTGTGGGTCGCGTGCTGAGCGCGACGCATAGAACCCAAAAACCTGTTTTGCAAGCCAAAAATTTTGAAATGACAATTTTCTCCAAATGTGCCCAAAATTGGAGTGAAGACCCTCCATCATGTATCATGTTCAACTAGAGAAGCCTCGGCCAAAACACGAAGCAGATCAGGCCTTTTGCGTTGTTTTTGTGCTTTGCTCAAACGCCTCTTGAGGATCTTCATTCTCGCTTTGCAAACATGCATGCGAGCCCAATAATGAGTCTTCATGTGGTGAAGCATGTCCTTGTCACTGTTTTCCTTTTCCAACAACTTTTCCAAGTGAGTTTTAACCCGAATGAGAATTGATTCTCGATCAATATGTGTCAAATCACCGGGTCTCCTACGAGCCAATTCCCAGTCTTCCCGAATCTTGCGCAGCTCATAAAGTTCATGCTCATCCTCCAACTATTTGTTGCACTGCTCTAAGTAGTTGATCACCCATTTAGCCATCTGCAATTTCTTTTGCAGTGACTCATTCTCGGCCCTTTTCTCTCGAATAATCTCTTTGAGCTCTGAATTGGGCGAACTAGCATCAACATCAATGATACCGGTATCCTGAACTCCTGAAGGACCCTCATCAACCATGGGTCTCTTTCCCCTGTCCTGACTCTTTACCTATGCTGTAGATGGAAGTGAGACCCCTTCCACATGATGTGGAGATAATACTCGCTCTGCTGATGATGTCAACGAGACCCCTTCCACCCCGGGTGGAGAAAGTACTCGCCGTGCAGCTGCAAATAAGGCCCTGGGGCCTTTCTGATATGTCACATATGCTGGAGCATCAACATGCTCGGTCTCATGAATGTCAAACTACTATGAAGGCCCTCCCTGATCATGGACGATCTCTAGAGGAGGCTGTAGCATGGAAAAGAAATCACGGGAGATGAAATCCTCCCAAGCAATACCCTACTGTGCCAACTGATGCATCACTATGATTTTGATCAATGCATAGTGATATATGCTCCTGTGCCGATGTGTCAGGGTCTTCCTTTGTACTAAGGGTACCATCCTCTCTATGTTTTGGCACATGAAAAACGGAATACTCATCATACGTACCCGCGTGAAATGCATCAACAAATGTACATGGTATGCATAGAGACGTGAAAATCTGCCCTCACAGCTGAAATACAGAATGATGAGTTTCATCAATGGTGCAAACTCATCTTTCGGGTATCTGAAAGGAAAAGCCACACTCAAGTGTTTGATATATGTGGGCTTGACATATGGCTCATAATAATATTTGTCCAACATCTGGCGTTTACTCCATTCCTCCCCTACATTTGGTATCCTGGTGGCTTGAGAAATAGTGTCGGGTGACAAAGTGAAATCCACTCCGGCAAGGTTCACATGACCATCCTGTAAGTTAAGGACAAATAGACGGACCAGTTCCCGATGATGCTGAGTTTGTGAGATCATCTCACAATATTGGTAACATGTCTGGCGCCGAAAACAATCCATGGCAAACGGGCAAGCTTGCAATTGAGCCAAAGAGGTAGGCTCCTCCTTAACATGTTGTCCACTCTTGCCACCCCTGTGATACCTCTGTGGCACATTAGGCACATTGACATCCGGTGTAGAGTCATTATCGTAATCCTGCTCATATATTGACTCGGTCTCTCACATGTTCTATAACAACAACGTGGCTGATATAAAACTGTGTGCCAAAAGTTGATTGTTGACTTTTTGTCTCTTTATCAAAATGTTGTAACCAAGGGGACATAAATGACAGGAATTGTTAGGAAAAGGGAAGCATTGGGAACAATGGAAATAAAATGAGGAAATTAGGGAAGGGACAAGGGGGATAGAAATGTTTTAGGGTTTTGAAATAAGGTAGGAATCATATGGTTATAGGAGAAGGGAGGGTTTAGGGCTTTGAGAGAGGAAAATGTAGGGTTTAATGAGGGATGATTGGCAAAACTAATTTGGGGAATGTAGGAAATTTGAAACAAAGGAAAAAGAAACCTTGGCAACAATGATTTTGAAAAACCTTACAACAAACTTTGGACTTGAAACCCTGGTTTTGTTCACTTGGTTTTCATGACAAAGAGAAGCTAATTTCTTCATATACACCGCATATACATCATCCAAAAACAAAACCAGGTCATGATTGCAGGCCTACCTGAGAATTTAGGCATGAGGAGAGGTGATTTGGGCGATTTATTGATGAATTTGCAGGCACAAACCCTATGCGTCGCGCACTTTACACAACGCGACGCGCACTCTGAGTGCATCGCGCCTGTGTTAAATTTCACTGGAGAAACTGGCCTGATGCACCGCGAGCCTATGCTGATGCACTGCGCGCCTCTGGAGCTGACCAAATACTCACAAACTTGCCTCAAACTTGCAAAATCACCCTTCAATGATACTCTTAGCTCTCAAAATGTGTAATGGGTTGGAAATGAGGAGAAATGATTTGATATAGCATCCATTTTGATTTTTGCTCAATGAAAACCCATTTTTCTTATGTTTGGTTGTTGACACTTTTTCAAAATTAATAGGTTCTGACCTTTTTGGTTTCCTTCATAAAATAGGTTGAAATGATGAGTTTCTCTAATAATTGTTTGCAGGTATAGCTCTGATATGCTTCAGCAAAGGAGACCAGGGATGCACTTGAACAATTGAAGCACTGAAAATTTTGACAATTTTTACAAAAAAGAGGTGGCGACTTGTCTTCAAAACAGAGTTTTGAAGGGAAGTCCTTATTCAGTTGTACAATGGTGAGAATTATTGAAGTGATGATCTATCAAAGGCATCCCTCTGGCCTGCTGGTCTTCTAAGACCTTTCAGGACTAAATTAACTCAAACCCTAGACCTAGACCTAAAAATTTTAAAAATGACTGGTGAAGCTTTATGACTCATCCTAAACCAGTAGTGATATGCATGAGGGGAATGAAAGACACAGACCACTCCATCAGAGTTATGACATGCCTAACGAGATGCAACTGATGAAAACTGGTGGGACACCTAAAACATGAAATTCAAAAAAGAGCTTTGATCTCTGATAGAGGGATAACTAGACCGACTCTAACAGAAGGAACCCAATTCCTTTACTCTAGAGGAAAGAAATTTATTGAGTGGGAAAGGAGAGAAAAAATGAATGACAACATTTCACCTATTTTAAAGTGTATGCATCTTTTAAAGGATAACGTTTCTCTACCCAATATAGTTTATGGTCAATTCTTTCTAGTTAAAATAACTAGGGAGTTCATGAATGAGAAATTTCCTCCATTTCAAAAAGAAGAAACAATTTATACATGCACCTTCCCTAATCTCCATGGTTTTATAAACATTTTTTTTACTTGGATGGACAATCATTATTGTTCAAACCCTTTAAGGTAAAAGAGGCCCTTTCAGCCCTAAGATACGATCCTAGGAATTTTTATAGAAGTCACTTGTGTTTCTTTAGATACACCATTTTTTCTTGAATTCATGGCTCTTGTTGAAGGGACATGTGATAAGAAGGATGATATATTTGAGGGAAAGGTTCAAAATGGTATTAAGTTAAAGTTATTAATACCTATATGAAAGGAAATTATTAAACCTTAGTGGAATTTCCCCACCCATAACTAGTTTGAACATGTAATGCCCACTCCCTTATCTTCTTATGCTATTTTAGGTTGTTAACATACATTCTATGATATTTCTTGATGTGATAGACCCTTGCTAGTGTTATTAGTATGTGTATGTTAGCTACATACCCACACCTGACACAAATACACTAGTACTCTATAACTTGATAGATGATTAATTAATGGTTAAGATTGATTAACAAATAAGCTATGATTAACCTTAAGCTTTATTATGATCAAGCTTATTATTAACCTTAAGGTTGATTAATGGTTAATTTTATTAGCGATTAATTAATCGATTAACCCTTAATCCTATTTTTTGTGTAAGGTTCAACATTCCATTAACAAAATAAGGCATTACAAGTGAGAGTACTTTTTTCTACTAGCCTTCTCGATGATAAATTGACCCAATAACATAGATTGAGAATCTTCAAGTTACATAGGCCCCACTTAACCAGTGCATTATACAAACAGAGAGTATTGCCAAAATTTACAAAGCGTTAAGAATTGGTAGGAATGAAGACCCTCTTCTAACAAGCTATACAAATTAAAATTGATTTCCATATGCTGCTATGGAAAAGAAATTACCCATAAGCAATGCTTGGATTACAAATTCACCATAATGCACCTTGGTATGAAAATTAGCTATGCTGGGTACTCCCTTCCACGAGTTAGGATTCATCTATAACTGCTAATCTCAGGCTATATATAAAAGTCAACCAAAGTGCCTCAGGTTCTTAGTTATGCTAGGAAGCTTCATTAAATGACCACACTCTCTCAAGACATGACCAATGGAGACCCATTTGTCTGAGATGTTAAACTAGCTCCCAACGACTTGAGCCTATGACTTTCCACTATAACATGTGACCACTACATTGTGCATAACTAACATAGAGTAGGCTTGAACTTTATTCGGAGAAGAAGGATTCTAAGAGGGACATTGAAGATGAAACACAAACAAATCAACACTTAAAATTCTCACTAACTTATATTTGGATACTACCATCCATACACAAATATGAGCTTGAAGCTTAGCTAGGGTAATATGCAAATTGAAAGGAGGAAGATGCCTATGAAAGAGAGATGATCCATTAGAGTGAACCATGTGGGCCAACTAGAACCAAAAGGAGACCATGGAAACACAACAGAAAGATGAGAACCCATCAAGAGATGTGGAGAGATACAAATTCTCCATCATTATCGAAACAAATAAACACTGAGAGTTAGACCAACTAAGGGGTGCATGGTTACTATGAGAACCAAAGGAATGACTACCAGGAATATGCATAATTAACCACGATAGAATGAGGAAAATATTGCTCACTATGAGTAAGGGAACATCCAAAGAAGGGCACCACCACGCCATGAAGCCACCTCCTATCATAAACACAGAGAACCCCTCCAGATTATGATTAACTGAAATCAATAACGAGTGAGACAAATGAGCGAAGGAATGCCTCCACTTGAGGCATCTTAAATATCCCCTTGCATGAGAATTTAATGAGATGAACCAACACATCGAAATGAATGCCTGAGAGGTCAGGTGGCCATTGATTCCATTTGCCTTCATTATGTCTATGACAAGTTGCAAGTTCTGAAATCTGTCGTGGGGGGACCCTTAATCCTAATTTATAATTAGTTAATGAATTATATTTTTTCATGATTTATTTCATACTTTATGATCCTTATGAATTTGTAGGTTTGACTTACATTTAAAATATATTATTAATTTGTTCATTAATGAGGGGTAGTTGGGTGAATCGACCACCCAATGTATTAATTAAGGGGAAGAGGGGTTGGTGGAGAGATAGGGGGTGTGGCTTGAGAATAGTGGGAGGTGGCACATTGATTGAAAGAGGGGATAAGGGGAATTTTTACAGAGAAGAGGGATTATTATTTTTTTATGAAGCGGGGGAAGGGAGAGCCAAGAGAGAACCTGGATAGTGGAGGGGATTTGGCGTTGGGAAAGTGTTAGGTTGATAACTCAGATACCTTATGACTATGATCTCAACTTTGGATCAAAGGGCTAGGGAACCTTTGGAGTTTTCTTAGGCTAGGTAGCTTAGATAGGCTATTCCTAGTTGGCAGCGTGACATATTTATTCGGGTGGTTTTAGGAAATACACCATAATCAAGCCACCATAACCAAGTATTTTTCTTGTTATTTGTAAAATGATTGAAATTTCCCATGAAACAAATTTTACAAGTTTTAAATATGATGTGAAAATGATAAATATGTTGTGGAATCAATAGAGAAAGATTGATTATGTAGTTTTACTAAACATTTTTATTTTACGCTAAGAAATTTTATTATAAGCTTGGGGACCTTAAGAATGGGGCTTGTGAGAGATAATAAATTATATAAGGAAATCAATAAGGCATCTCTTCAAATATGGAAGGTGAGATTTGATTCCAAGTGAGGGACTATAGCTAGTTCTCTTAGAAATGCTTCAATTTTTTCTCGTAAGACTATTTGCATCACCTCTAGAATTAGAAGTAAGAAAAAGAAAAGTAATGTGATTGGTGTTAGGGGTGATACAAATAAATTCCCATGTTATTCCTATCGTTCCTAATATATATATGTGTGTGTGTGTGTGTGTGTGTGTGTGTGTGTGTGTGTGTGTGTGTGTGTGTGTGCGTGCGTGCGTGTGTGTGTGTATGTATATGTATATGTATATGTATGTATTTTGGTATGTTGGTCAAGAATTGTTATCCAAAGAGAATTTTAAGTGGTTGATTGACATTTTAAAAAATCATGAATGGATGATAAAATGAAGTTTTCCCCTAGAGATATTTCTCAAAAGCTATTAAGAATATAGGTAAGGATATGGTATCACAAGATATGTATCTTTTGGAGGATGTTTCTATCACCATGTGAAGTTATATCAATGACAACCAAAATGCGAAATTACCAATGGTAAGACTAAGACTTAAGGGTGAGAAAGTAATTGAAAAGTTATATTTTGAGGCAAAATAAATTAGGCCTTACTATATCTTGAATATTCATCAAGCTACTAGTATTTTATTGGATATAGTATTGAACCCTATCCCTAGATTCAATAAGCCTCTCACTACTTAGATGACTAAAGAAATTCAAGAAGACAATAGTAAGTTAAATATAGTCAAGGACACTCAATATATTTTGCTTGTTGTAAGGAAGGTAGTGTAAAGCAAAGTTAAAGAGAGAATGAATCTAATTTTATATTTTTGGGTAAATCTTAAATGAAAATTTTGACATTGCTAGAGAAATTTTTGGCCTTAAGCAAGGTATTTCTTAGGGATTCAAATATTATGCCTATGTATAGTATTCTAAGAAACTATTCTAGTTTGAAAAAATATACATATCAAACACATGAGAATAATCAATAAAAAAAGTAATTTGCTATTAAAACATGTAAAATTTGAGTTAATATTATAAATTTGTGTAAAAAAATAAACAAAATTTTAACCAAATGGGTGAATATTTATTTTTTTTAATGTCCAAAAAATAGTCACTTGGTAAAATTACACCCTAAAAAATTCCATGGCCTCAAGAATATATTGAAAAGTAAGGTGATGAAAGATGAAGCTTCTATTAGTCTTATATTGATACCTTTACTAAGAAAATGAACTTAGGTAAGCTCAAATATAAGTTAAAGAGATAATCTTCCCTTTGAAAGTAGACTCCGTTGAGATAAATTTTGGACAACATAATGGAAACCATTATAGTGTTGATTATTATCTATAAAGAAATTTAGACCAATAAGTTTTAAATATTTTTTTTAGAATATATGAAGTCATAAAAAAAAATTAGGACTATACCCTTAGGATGAGAAATTGATTGCAAAGGAAAATTTCAAATCATGTTAGAGGGCACATTATATATTGAATTTGATAATATCACTATCGTCCTTAACCTATGTTCATAAACTAATGGTCTAAAACATGGAGGAAAACTTGTTAGGTAAGAAATATGTCAACATTATAGAAAGTAGGCTTCTTGAGATCAAAAGAGGTTGGGAAAAAATACAATGAAATCCATTCAAAAGTAAATCGTTTCCCATTTCCCAAGATGGACTTGAGAAAAAGAAGTCTCAAATAATTTTTAAAATATTTGAGAACATGAAAAATCTTAAGTGCCATACCTTTATTTAAGATGACAAATTTATTGCAAAGGAATAATTTCAAACTATGTTTGTAAAATGTAAGGGCACGTTAGGGAATACACTTAGGTAATATCATAATTTTCAACTGAAAACTAGAAATTAACCTAACCTAAATGCCTACATTAATGTAGATACACAAACCTAACTCTAGATTTGACTTTTACTTGTCACTGAAGGATAATTATTTGTCGATATTAACAGACAAAAAGATAGGCTTGCCTTATTACTGCTTGAAGAAGGTAGTGTGTTAAATTGGTTGAAATAAGGTTCAACTAGGAGACCAAGTAGGTTGTTTCTAAATAAGGAGATTTTTATATGTGCATTTTTAAATGTAATTCTAACTAATAATGTAGAAAATAAATAAAAGAATGTAATTAAAAATAATTAATATTTAACATGTAATTAATTTTTCTAAATAAGTGACTCGGATACGGGTGACAACCATGATAGTTATGATGATTAGACGGACCAGCGGCGAGGGGATGAGCCACATGGCCACCTAAGTTCCCTCCCATGCCAGCCTGAAACAAATTCATGGCAGCCTGTAGATAGCATTAAATGGGTACTCTGGCCAAGATCTATCCATCATTCACACAACAATGGACTCCACAGAACATATTCATGCTCCTCCCCCCTGCTCCATAGCATATGCCCACCTCAGGCAGTGGAGCCTTGTTCTAGCACTGTTACTGGAAGTCGATGCTGGCTGCTCAACTGTGTAGACCTTGGTAATGGGTATCATTTCTCCCAAACCAGGCTCTGCAATCTGACTCCAGTTCAGAACTCCCTCTCTCATCCTCTGCCCAACCATTTAGCCAATTTCCCCACTGATAGCTTTGCTTCGAACACTGCTATGGCTCGCATCCGTCACCAAATGCATAGTAGAAGAGGGGCCTGCCATGGTGGTGGCGTCCGCCCTCCTGCAATGCCCATCCTAGACTCTACCTCCCCCTTCCCTTCTCTTGACATCCATAATCCTTTTGGCACCTTCTCTGGCAGGTACCCTTATACCCACAGTGGCTGAGGACATGCTTATCTCCAGGGTGCTAGCCAGAGAGACGATGTTGTCCATACAACCAATTCTCCCCTCCCCCCTCACCCTGCTCCTCACTCAACTCAATTTTGCTTCCGTAGCACCCTAAATCGGCCCATCATTACAACCATTGTCACCATCATTTTCTCTGAGTAAAATGAACCACAAGATGCTTCACTGGAGAGCAATGGGGCACAAAAATGGGTTGCTCAGAGGATCAGAAGCGCCCACAACCCAGGCAAGCAACTGTTGGACGAGGGCGTTACCACCCTGCTTGGAAAGGAGCCGGGTGGCAGTCAACATGCTACAGAAGGTAGAGTTGAAGACACGCGGACTCTAGGAGGTCGAGTGGGAGACACGTCCCACCTGAATATAGCTACTGGCAACTCCACTGGCCTTCAACCCACTCATGGACTTCAGACTGGCGCTTCAACGGAGGAGGATGACTGGTACCAATACGCGTGTCGCATCGAGGAGGAGCCTGACCCAGACGACTTATCGAATTGACACTTAGCAGCCAGGTGTTGCCCTTCTGCTAGCTGGGTGTTTATTTTGCTGCTTGGTTATTTTCTGAAATGTTTTGTTCTGTTAGAACTTTCCTGGTTATTTTTTCCATGGATGATATTTTTTGGTTTAAAACTGACAACCTATGTGTGGGTTCTTTTTACCTTCACGGACTGGTTTCCCCATCGATGGCAATCAAGTATTTTTTATAACGGATGTTCAGTACTGTTGAGGCCCGAGCCTCGATGTAATAATATTTTGTTTCATACTAATAGAATAGTTTTACCTAGAAAAAAAAAAATCTAAATAATTGTAATGGTTTTAAAAATAATGAATATTTAACATGTTATTTATAATTAATATCTAATTGTAGAATTAGTTTTGGTAATCAATATTATTTAATGGTGGAAGAGTAAATATAGATTAAAAGTGGATAAACAATTATTAAATTAGGTATACATGAGAAAACATTTAAGCAAACAATTATTAGATATTCATTAAGGTGTATAATTAAATCTAGAGACTAATGACATGTTCGTTGAATTACTATTATTATTATCCAATTTTAAAGTTACTCATATAGGAGCATCCGGACTTAGCCAACAATGTGATTGTTTGTTCACATGTTGAGGCTAAATGAGTTGAATTTCATTGACGTGAGTGGTCAAAAGTCAATTTTAGTAGAGAGGGTTGGATCTCTCGAAAATGATCTTTACTTCCTTATTGTAATAATTAGAAAATTATATTATTTTAAACTAAGGGATAACTTGTTCGCATAGGTGTGTAACATAGCATAAGAATAGAGGTTTAATTGTTAGATTGATTAAAATAGAGAATGAGCTGTTAATGCAGTTAGAATAGGATTTGACTCATAAAAGAGAAAATAATGTAATGGAGAACGATTAGCTGAGATGATAGGGATTTTAGTGAGTAAACGAGAGTTTGAGTGATAGATAGGGTTTTAGGTTGTGACAAAGGTTAAATAAATCTATCGTAATTGAGCTGATAGGGCCAAGACCCTGTAATTCCTATTTTATTGAATAAATTGATTAAGAGTGTAGTTGTGTGTTAATTCTGGTGCAGAAATTCAATTGTGTCTGGGTATCGGTGTTATGGACCCTAAACAAGTATTTACTATATTTTAATGTTTTAATTATAAAACTCGGTGTTTATGTGTTTTATTGTTAATCGTGGTCATTTAGCGTTAAAGGTTAATATTGGGATTAAGTTCTAAAACTTCCTTAAGCACTTTATTAAAGTTTTGATTTAAGGCACGTGGGTTGTATTTGATGAGCGGGAAGCGATATATCACGTGCTCAAAAAGTGGTAAGTGGTAATATTCCAAGTCCGCACGATTAACCTCAGCGCTCGACACGTAGCAGATGGAGGAGAGAGAAAACAGCTTCTCTCGCATGCTTCCAAAGTGATAACGACCATGCTAGAGTCCACGCGCGATTGCGCAACAACCATTGGATCAGACGAAGTAGATCGACGGTGGAAAAACAATGGGCCATTTAGTGATTGAGGAAAGTGATAGCTATTGGATCTAGAGAGAAAATGTCAACGGTATAGAGTGAAGCACTTGTTAAAAGGTAAAGTTAAAGTGGGTCCAACGGTGTTGAGTGAGAAAAAGCGAGACCCTCAAGGGAAAAAGGTCATGCACAAAATCTTATTAAACGTATATGATTGGTTATAAACTTAACCATTAGTCTATTTTTATACCACCACCTTATTTCGTCAACCTCCTACCTCATTTTTTGGTATCAGAGCAAAAAGATTGAGTTTGATGCAGTAAAAATGCCACTAAGGAGAGGAGTTGGCATAGGTTGAAGAAGACCTTAAGTAAAAGAAATTCTACTGGAGGAGATCCGGAATCTACGTACATGGATGGACACAATGGAGACTACTTAGAGGAGAACACCTAATGAAGGAATTGCTAATGCTATAGAAAAATCTTCTGAGGAAGAAGAGGAGGAAAATGAAACTACCAAAGTTATCAAGATGTTGGCTAAAGTAGGTGGAAATTCCTGTGTATGAAGGGAGTCTCAATGCGGAAGAGATGATGTATTGGATCAATTCATTGGACAAATATTTTGACTATGAGGAGGTTGATGATAAAAAGAAGGTGAAATTTGCAGTTACCATATTTAAAGGTCATGCAGCTATTTGGTGGGATGAACTACAAACATCTAGAACAAGAAAAAGAAAGTCCAAGATCAAGCAATGGGATAAAATGGTGAGTAAAATGAAAGCTAAATTTATTCCAAAAGATTATCAATTAAATCTTTTCAAATAGTTACAAAATTTAAGGCAAAAAAGAATGTTTGTTAAACAATATACATAAGCATTTTATAGGTCGAGTATTAGAGCAGGACATGAAGAGGATGACATGGAGAAGTTATTCAGATACATCAATGGCTTGATATATGACATACAGGATGAGATCAGCTTGCTGATTCTGAAGACAATTGAAGATGCCTATCAAGCAGGTTTGGAGGCAGAAGAGAAGATATTGAGGAAACAAAATCAAAGGAATAGAGGAAAAAGTTCAGTAAGAGGTAGAGGAAATACCAAACCAAGGTTTTAGCAACATCAGAGAGAAGCAGGAAGTTCAAGTAGTACACCACCACAGGGAAGAGACTTTAATAGAGGGAGATTTTCACCTAGAGGAAGAGGTCGAAGAAGAGGTTGAGGAAGGATATTCAATGTTATACATGTGGAGAATGGGGACATGGATCATGGGACCATCCTAGTAATAAAGAAACAAGTCAGAGGAATGTGAATGTGGTTGAGGCAAAGGAAGAAAAACCTCAAATTGCAGACAAGGAAGAATCCCCTTAAGTAGGAGAATCCCTGTTGTTGAAAAGGGTATTACTCAATGAAAAGAAAGAGACTAGGGAACTAGCTCAAAGAAAGAGTTTATTTAGAACTACATGAAAATCCAAAGGCAAATGTTGTAAAGTGATAATTAACAGTGGAAGCACTAATAACCTTGTTTCTACAGAAATGGTGGAAAAGCTAGGATTAGTGAAGACAGTACACCCTACTCCTTACAAAGTGTCATGGCAACAAAAAGGACATCATATTATTGTGATAGAACAATGCGAGGTAGAGATACAAATTGGTACTTATAAATATGTGATATTGTGTGATGTAATTCCAATGGATGTATGCCATGTATTTGGGAAGACCTTGGCATTTTGATAGGAAAGTTATTGATGAGGGGAGGAGAAATACTTATACCCTGGAAAAGGATGGAAATAAACATACACTAGTGCCATTGAAGGATGAAGCTGACAAAGGAACAACTGGAAACAATGTTATGCTGATGAGTGGAAAGGATCTATTACAAGAGGTTGGAAAAGGTGAAGAAAAGCATTTTGTTGTCATAGGGAGACCTAAGGTAATTTTGACTTCCACAAACTTAGATGATTTACTTGAAGAAATCAAAACTATGTTGACTGATTTTGCTGATATTATTGTGGATGAGTTTCCAAATGCATTGCCACCAATCAAGAGTATTAGTCATCATATTGACCTAATACTAGGAGCAAGTTTGCAAAACAAAGCATCATACAGATTAACTGTTCAAGAGAATGTAAAAGTTGGAAGACAAGTGCAAGAACTAATGGATAAGGGACTAATCAGAGAAAGTCTTAGTCCATGTGATATACCAACAATACTCAATCCAAAGAAAGGAGGTGAATGGCTTATGTTTACTGATTCGAGAGCCATAAATAAGATCACTATCAGGTATATATTTCCTTTACCACACATGGATGATTTGATGGATTGTTTGAGTGGGTCAAATTATTTTACTAAAATAGATCTATAGAGTCGATATTGTCAAATAAGAATTAGAGAAGGAGATCAATGGAAGACTGCATTTAAAACAAACAGTGGTTTCTATGAGTGGTTAGTTATGCCTTTTAGACTCACTAATGCACCTATCACATTCATGAGATTGATGAAGTCTTGAAGGAATATGCAAGAAAGTTTGTTATTGTTTATCTTGATGATATTTTGGTTTTTAGTAGAAGAAAAGAAGAACATCTGGAGCATCTTAAGTTGGTTTTAAGAACTCTGCAAAAAGAGAAACTAATAAAAATTATGAAGAAATATAGTTTCATGAAAGAAGAATTCATTTACATGGGATTTGTAGTTTCTAAAGAAGTTTTTAAAATGGATCCAGAGAATGTCCAAGTGATTTGGAACTGACTTATTCCAAGGAACATATTTGAGGTAAGAAGCTTCAATGGTCTTGCAAGTTTTTATAGGAAATTTATCAGAGGTTTTAGTCGAATTTGTGCACCAATTCTTGAAACAATCAAGGAGACTAATAAGCCTTTCAAGTGGATAGAAGAAACAGACAAAAATTTTAAGTTTTTGAAGAAGAAAATCACAGATAAACCAGTTTTAGCTTTACTTGATTTTGAAAAAGTATTTCAAGTTGAAATAGATGCTAGTAGAGTTGAAATTGGAGTAGTTTTGAGTCAGGAATAAAGTCCAATAGTATACTTTAGTGAGAAGCTAAATGAAGCTAAGAAGAAGTATTCTTCTTATGATAAAGAATTTTATGCTATTGTGCAAGCTTTAAAAAAATGGAGACATTATTTGCTACCAAAGGAGTTTATATTGTATTTTGACAGTCATGCATTACAATTCATAAACAACCAACCAAAATTGAACCAGAAACATGCCAAGTGGGTAGAGTTTCTACAAAAATTTACTTTTGTGATCAAACATACTAGTGGTAAGTTGAACAAGGTTTTGGATGCTTTGAGCAGGGTAAATTTCATTGTGCGAGAATTAAGATTTGGTATTGTAGGATTTGAAGAAATGGTTGATATGTATAAAGATGATGCAGATTTCAAAGATATTTATGCAACTGTACAAAATCCAATAGTTAATATTAGGAGTTAGTGGTTAGATTATATTATCAAAGAAGGTTTACTGTTTAAAGGTAACAAATGGTGTATTCCCAAATTTTTTATGAGGGAAAACATTATTAAGGAGAAACACAGTGCAAGACTATCTGGACACTTTGGACAAGACAATACCTTTGCTAAGGTAAATTCTTTTTACTATTGGCCAAAGATGCAAACTGATGTTAGGAGATTTATTGAGAGGTGCAGGATATGTTAGCATGCTATAGGGAGAAGCCAAAATATAGGATTTTACCAGCCATTTCCAACACCAGACCGACCATGGGATGCAGTTAGTATGGATTTTGTTTTGGGTTTACCTAGAACTCAAAGGGGGAATGATTCAATTTATGTTGTACTAGATAGATTTTCCAAGATGGAACATTTCATTGCATGTAAGAAGACTAGTGATGCAACACATATTGCTAATCTATTTTTTTTCAGAAGTTGTAAGGTTACATGGATTTCCTGTAAGTATTGTGTCGGATAGGGATACAAAGTTTGTTGGGAATTTCTAGAGAACTCTTTGGAAGAAATTAGGTGATAACCTTAGTTTCAGTTCAGCATACCATCCTCAAACATATGGACAGACCAAAGTGGGAAACAAAAGCTTGGGGAACATATTGAGAAGTTTAGTGTATCAAAATCATAAGTAGTAGGATTTAGCACTTGCGCATGCAAAGTTTTCTTATAACGACACTCCAAACCGAAGTACTGGAATGAGTCCATTTCAGATTTTTTTTGGAATGAATCCAAGAGTTGTGTATGAGCTCAAAAATTTGGCTAAACAGGAGACAAGAAGTGCAAAAGCTGAAGAGTTTGCAGAGTAGATGCAAAGACTACAAGAAGATGTCAAAGGCAGATTGTAGGAAAGCAGTGGCAAATAAAACTAGAGAGCTGATATGAAGCGAAGAGAAAAAGAATTCCAAGTGGGGGATTTAGTGATGATATACTTGAGAAAAGAAAGATTTCCTGCTAAGACTTACAATAAACTAAAGATGAAAATGATAGGGCCATGTAGAATTGTAAGAAAGTTTTCAACTAATGCTTATGAAATTGAATTTCCAGAAGGAATTGGAATATCACATATCTTCAACATTGCAATTTTGTATCCATGCAAAGAGACAGAGACAGAGCTACAGAAGCAAGCTACAAAAGATGAAGTTCAAACTTTGAACTGGGAAGAATAAATGCCAAAGGCAACCAAGAAAGAGGTGGAAGTTGTTTTGGAGAGAAGAGTATCCAAAAGAACCAGAGGAAAGGTTTATTTTCAATATCTAGTCAAGTGGAAAGGACAACCAATGGAGGATGCTAGCTAGTTGACAGCACCAGAGTTGCAGAAGTATGGAGTAAACCCTGAAAATCTAATGGATGATTCTTTTCTTCCCAAGAATCTGATGCAGGAGCATCTGGACTTAGCCAGCAATGTGATTTTTTGTTCACATGTTGAGGCTAAATGAGTTGAATTTCATTGATCTTAGTGGTCAAAAGCTAGTTTTAGTAGAGAGGGTTGGATCTCTCGAAAATGATCTTTACTTCCTTATTGTAATAATTAGAAAATTATATTATTTTAGACTAAGGGATAATTTGTTAGCATAGCTGTGTAATAGAGCTTAAGAATAGAGATTTAATTGTTATATTGATTAAAATATAGATCGAGTTGTTAATGCAGTTAGAATAGGATTTGACTCATAAAAGAGAAAATAATGTAATGGAGAACGATTAGCTGAGATGATAGGGATTTGAGTGAGTAAGCGAGAGTTTGAGTGATAGATAGGGTTTGAGGTTGTGACAGAGGTCAAATAAATCTGTTGTAATTGAGCCGACAAGGCCAAGACCCTGTAATTCCTATTTTATTGAATAAATTGATTAAGAGTGTAGTTGTGTGTTAATTCTAGTGCAGAAGTTCAATTGTGTCTGTGTATCAATGTTCTGGACCCTAAATGGGTATTTCCTCTGTTTTAATGTTTTAATTATAAAACTTTTCGTTTATGTGTTTTATCATTAATCGCGGTCATTTAGCGTTAAAGGTTTATATTGGGATTAAGTGTTAAACCTTCCTTAAGAGCTTTATTAAATTTTTGATTTAAGGCACATGGGTTGTATTTGATGAGCGGGAATTGATATATTGTGTGTTCAAAAAGTGGTAAGTGGTAATATTCCAAGTCCACGTGATTAACCTTAGCGCTCAACGCGTAGCAGACGGAGGAGAGAGAAAACAACTTTTCTCGCGTGCCTCCGAAGTGATAGCGACCTTGCTAGAGTCAGTGCAAGATCGTGCGATGATCGTTGGATCAGACAGAGTAGATCGACGATGGAAAAACGATGGGCCAGTTGGCGATTGGGGAAAGCAATAGCCGTTAAATTTGGAGAGAGAAGATCAACGGTGCAGAGTGAAGCGCTTGTTAAAAGGTAAAGTTAAAGTGGGTCCGACCGTGTTGAGTGAGAAAAAGCGGGACCCTTAAGGGAAAAAGGTCACACACAGAATCCGATTAAACGTAGCCGATTGGTTATAAACTTAACCATTAGTCTATTTTTAGACCACCACCTTATTTCATTAACCTCCTGCATCAGTTACGGCAAAGCCACATACCAAATCAGTGGGGACCCCTTTATTTGTGGAACAAGGGACTTACCTTTGCCTAGCGATTTAACTGCTAAATAACTAGTCATATAACTAAAAATCTGCACAAACAACATTAGTGTTAAAACACATAAACAAAATAAAATTGACATAAAAATTCTAATAAAAAAGTAATAATCATATTTAAACAAATAATAATATTTGAATTTAAATACAACCCCAACCTCTAAACCCTTGATCTGATTTTTTTACTTGTAGAGAATTCTTCACATAGTATTCTCTGGTATCCAAGCTCTATAAATGGAGAATGGATCTACAACATTGTCATGTATGCTTTAGCAACAAAGATTAAATATCAAAAGGAAAATCCCCAATTTTGATCTAGGCCCACATATAAATTTAAAAAAAAAAGATCTATTACAACAATGTACAGAGTTTCTTCCTCTAGAAAAATCCCCCTCCGCCCCACCAATTTGAGAAGCTTCCTTTCTAATGCATTGGATTTACAAAATAATCAATCTGTTGAACAAAATCCTTGTAGAACAAAATGAGTTGAATGGAAAAAAAATAATCATTGTTGTCGCAACTAAAACTCATTTTTTGCCCAATAGAATGAAGATTTTCTTTGTTTCTTTCATTGATCTATGTTTTCCAGTGAAATTTGTTTTCTTTTCTTTCATTGATCTATGTTTTCCAGTGAAATTTGTTTTCTTATCCAGATTTGTAGCATTTATGGTTGGAATCATATTTTCTCTTTCACATGCAATAACACACATAAACTTTTATTGAAAATATAGTTATTAATTCTGGGGATATTTTTTTCTATTCAAGTTAGATAATTTTATTTTTTTTATTAATTAATTTTTTAATTGGATGGTGTAAATTGAAAAAATGTCATATATTCTCGCAGTAGCCACTTTATCAACAAATAAAATTGAAAATAATAACTTCTTTATATATCTAAATCAAATATTTTAAACCATACTTAAATTAACTTTTTACAAAACATGATTAAAATTTCATTGTTACTATTCTTGATAGCAACCTATGTTAATTAGGGAAAAATGAATTAAAAAAAAAAAAAAAAAAAAAAAAAAAAAAAAAAAAAAAAATAATAATAATAATAATAATAATAATAATAATAATAATTGTAAAGCCATGAATTGAAACATGTATTGTGGATTGATTCAAATTATAACAGTTTATATTCTAGAAGGTAAGTGGCAAGTAAGCATACCAATTGGAAAACTGCATGAAGTGAGTGGTTTCTTATAATAAAGCCACTCTATTGCCCCTTCTTCATCCTCATTGTTGGTTTTTATTTTGAGTTTTTAGGTTTTTTATAACATTTTGTTTCATAATATTTTAAATTGAAAAATTCTTGAAAAACAACGGAATACAAAAGTAAATAAATATATTTCTGAAATAAATTAGCATATAATTATTTTCAAGTTTTTTTTAATAGCTTAAATTCATTGAGTTGAGAAAGTAACGACACATTGAGTTTACTATAAGTAATTTGTATTGTTTTAATTATCTTTACAAAAAATTCCGAGCGTAATTTTGTTTATAAAAAATATTAAGTTTTAAAATTTAATATTTTAATTTTACTTAAGTCAATCTCAAAAGAAAATATTTAGATAATAATTATTATAAAATTTGGCTTAAAGTTTTTGAGTTTTTACATTTTAATTTTTGGTTTTATGTTTTATATTTTTTAGTATTATGTTTATCAATAATATTAGGTTTTCCAATAAGTTTTAATAATAAAAATTAAGAAGAAGAAAAGAAAGCTAAAATAAATTAATAAATATAAGCTCACAATAATAAATTAAAAGAAGAAAGATTAGATTACCTAATTAAAAAAATATAACAAAAAACTTAAATAAAAAAATAATTTATAATAGGTTATATGATTAATGTGAAATAATAATATTATTAACAACAATGACTAGATTTTTTTAATAGGAAATAAGATAATATTTTAAAACCATCAAAGCTAAAAAAAAATTCAGAATAACCATAAAAAAAAACAATAGTTATTAATGAATAATTATTAACTTCGTATACTTAACTTTATTCACATTTATTAAATTTGAAACTAAAATACAAATAGTATTTTAAAAAATTATCTCTCTTATATTTTCCTCACATTGTTTTGATGACAAACCATTTATATCAAAGATTAAGATAAAAGGGAAAAAAACTTTTTTGAATTCTAACTTTAATAATAATTTTTAATCTAAAATATATAGAATATTTTAAAAGAAATGTGTCTATTCTATTTACGTGATATTGTTTTCTTGACAAATTAATTTTTCTTTCTAATTCCAATTTAAGTAAATAATTATAATACTAGTAAAAAAAATTAAAAGATATATTTATAACATTCATTTACTTAAAAAAAAGTAAATTTAATAATACAAAAATAATACGAACTAAAAAAATTATTTATCTTATTTTACATAGTCATTTTCATCTAAATTTTTCATTTAAGAAAAGGAAGATATATTACATTCAATAATGTGTTATCTAAAATGTTAGGTTAATTTTAATTTGGTCATAGGTTGATAGAATAATCAAATAAATTTATTTTCTTTTTTCTTTTTTCTTTCTTTTTTTTTTTCTTTTTTTTTTCTTTTTTTTTTTCTTGAATAACTCTATATACAAATATTTTACAATGAGGCGGCAGCCTCAAGAGGTCTAGCCTGGAAAATGGCTTTCTCGCATGACAAATTTGGAAAATAATCCACTGTAGCAAGCATCAGACCACCTAGATCTAGAACTATTACCAGAGCCTTTAAACCAGAACCACTTTTACAAAATGAAGACTGTATGGAATCCCAGAATTGCATAACACGGGTGATACTATTGACTCTAACTGTTGACATAGACATAGACCAACTGAACTGAGGCAGAAAACAACAGAGCATTCCTTTGAACAGACACGATAATTTCCAAAAGGATGACAACCTGTTTAGGCATCATGAGCGTTGGAGGGCGATTCTTCCACAATTGGACAGCCAAAACTTGAGAGGTCGTCCTCATCAGAGGGAAGGCCCTTTTATTTTGGTGGAGTCCCATCGTCTGGAGGATTTGAACGCGCAGCAATAGGCTGGACCTGGAATGCCGAATTCTTAGGGATTTCACACTACTGGAACTGATTCTGAGAGGTGCTTGGAAAGTATTCAACCCTCGGCTTCGTGGAGCGTGAGGAGAAGACAAAACCATGTCTGCTACGCCCTTACTTAACTGAATTGTGACTGTAGCTATGAAAGAATGATTGCTTAGCGTGCAGGGAATTTGAAAGCGGGCTGAGTGCTGATGAGTGTGATGGGAGCTCGAAGTTGCCACCCATTTTCCCTTGCCTCGACCTTTCCCACGTCTGGGAGCAGGATGACTCTCAGAGGAAGAGCCAGTGAATCTATCAGCTGAAGAGAACGCGGCATGGCATGCAGGATGACCACGAACTCCACCCTGCGACATCCCATTCTTTGTCGCAAGATAGTCATGACGCCCCGAGAGTAAAGCACAGGAACATCAATGCTAAGGTGAACAAGGGAGATGGGAAGAGGGCGATTTAACAAGATGGATTGAGAGTTAAGAGAGTGGGAAGGCATACAACTGAGGAGAATGTTGTAGGGGTAGTAGCAAACCAAGAAAACCATAAACGTAGTTGCTCCACTGGCCTGAATACCATGGAAGCCTAAAACCTTCACCAGACAGAGCATAGCACTTGTGAGGAGGCCTAAATTGCGAGAGAATGGAAAGGAGTTGAAATGGATCTGTGCCATCTGACTTGAGCAGGGGATCCTGTGTAAAACGTCAGGCCTCATTAACTCTGCTTTGAATGATCCCTCTCGAATATTGAATGCCAACAACAGATGAAGCCAGATGGCGCAAGAAGTAATCCACACACTGACTGCTCCCGCCGACATCGTCCTATTAGCTGTCCCAATCCCCCGCATCTAGGAGGGATAGATCTTGTTGCACCAGAAGAGCCCATTCGTGTATGAGTTGCTCATCATTAGATTTGCCTAGAGGACTAGAGAAGGAAGGGAGTTGTTGATCAGATCCTTGGTTAGCCAGTCTATCTGCTACTTTGTTTGCAGATCGCCAAACATGTTGGAAAGTAACACTGCGAGGAGACTTAGCCAATCTTCAATTTGATCTAGTCTGCTTAGGAGCCTCCAACTGGAGGAAATCTTTCCAGCTGATGTGCTTGATTGGATCCGAGAAATCGCTTCAATGAGGATTTGTGAGTCCCCTTCTATCACTAGAGGAAAGAGATTTTCAATAACATCTATGTAGATGCCCTTCCATAAGCCCTCCAGCTCAGCAACATTGTTGGTATCTCTTCCTATCGAGCCATGATAAATGTGGAGAGTCGTGCCCTCAGCATTTCTGAAAATACCTCCATATCCTGCTGGCCCTGGATTGCCCTTGGCAGCGCCATCGAAGTTTAATTTTATGGTTTGAAATACCGGAGGAGACCAATGATGGGGGGAATCAGAATGAATGGAGGGATTTAGGGAGGCTTGAGCAGAGAAGGTGAGATTCAAATTCCAATTATCTAGTACTAGGAATTCCTGAGGCGTGGATGGCAGATCCGAGTTTTACCATTGTTTCAGAGCCAGCGTTTCTTGAATATGTTGTTTAAGGAGAAACCAGAGGGAGTCCAGTGGCGAATGGAGATTTTTAAAGATCCTGTTGTTCCTCTCCTTCCATAAGGTCCAATAGACAAAACCTGGAATAAGGATCCATAGGGATTTGAGGACTGGACTTTGGAAGGGTTGCAGAGGCCAATTCCTGATAGTATTTGTGATATTTCCTACTTGTCTTCCTGATCTTCTGTTGTACATAGAAATTCTCTCCCATAGATCTGCAGCTAGCGGACAGGTATCCAAAAGGTGCACGATGGTTTCTGGGTGGCTATTGCAATTAGGGCATTTGGAAGGCCCGAGAAACCTCGCTTTTGAATATTATCCTAGGTGAGGATCCGTTGTTTACTTAATAGCCATAGGAATGTGGAGACTTTTGGCCAAATACTTGGTTGTTAGATCTTGTCCCAAAGCTGATCTTTTACTAGGTGCTCTAGATGATAGAGAATTTGGTATGCCTCCCTGGTTGTGAATGTCCCTTTTGGTGTATATCCCCATCGGATTTTGTCTCTTTGATCTAAGAGCTTGATTTTCCTCAGGTTGAGCTCCTGATCAATCTCTTCAAAGGTTTCCTCTTGCCAGTTGACTTGCCATGTGTTTGCTGATCTCCATTGTTGATAGCCTTGAAGGGAGTGTGGCTACCAGAATTGATAAACCTGGGTTTGATCACTGTGTTGCATGGTATCTTGCCATTTGGGTTTGTGAAAAAGAACAACAAGTTTGGGGAGCTGTTGCCAGGAGTCTTCCAAAAATCTTGCTGTGGTACCGGAGTGTATTTTCCAAAAACTGTGCGCTTGAATGAAGACACTGTGTTTTCTGGCAGCGTTCCAAATTGAAGAGCCCGGGATGGTGATGTTTATGCGGATGAGCTCCTCCGGGGGCCTTCCTGGGGCATACTTGGCGTGCCATATGCGAGCCCAAGGAGAGTGAGGATTGGAGACCCATTTCCACTAGATTCTAGCGCCCATAGTGTTGTTGATGTGGAGGGAATCCCTCAAACCAATTCCCCCAGCCGATTTCGTTAAGCAGATCTCAGTCCATTTGGCAAGCACCCATTTTCTGTTAAGACCTGAGGAGCCCCATAAAAAATTCGTTTGGAGATTACGAAATCTATTTAGAACCTATTTGGGAGCTACCAATATGGAGAATAAATACAAGGGCATGGCTTGAAGAATGGATTTTATGAGAATGAGCCTGATGGCGATATTGAGAGAGCGGAAGGTCCAGGAGGAAAGCTTGGATTCTAGCTTGTCAAGGAGAGTTCTCCAAGAGGCATGCTTTGTGGCAGAGATTATCAGGGGAGCACCAATGTATTTTGAGGGAAGCATAGCTATGGGGTACCCCAAGATCCTGGCTATATTCTTTTGAGAAAGACTAGAAGTATTGAAGAAGAAGAGCTAGGATTTGGCGGCATTGATGGAGGTGCCTGAGGCTTCGGAGAATAGATTAATAAGGTCAAGTAGGACAGAGGCCTCATGAATAGAAGGATGGCCAAAGAGCATTGTATCATCAACAAACTGTTGGTGAGAGAGGGGAGAAAGTCCATGGAGAGAAATGCCCTTTAGAGAGTGAGAGGAGATAGCAGAGTGAAGGAGATGACCGAGACCTTTAGTCATAAGCACAAAGAGGAACAGAGAGAGAGGGTCACCTTGGCGAATGCCACGGGAGGGATGGAAAGGCGAGGAGGGGGAACCATTCAGAAGGATGGAATAACTGGGGGAGGAAATCAGATTCATGAGCCAAAGCGTCCAAGTAGCACTGAAGCCAAAAGCTAAAAGAATTTGATTGATGTAGGACCAACTGAGTCTATCAAATGCTTTGGAAAGATCAAGCTTGAGAATCATACCTGGCTTTTTTATAACCTTGAGTGAATGAATCACTTCATGCGAAAGTATGATGCCATCCAGAATCTGGCACCCTTCAACATACCCTGTCTACTCTAGAGAGATGAGGTGAGGGAGGAGAGGTTTTAGCCTGTTTGCCAGTATTTTTGAGATGAGTTTGTAGATTACATTACAGAGGGAAATAGGCTTGTATTTATCAGGAGTGTTGGAATCTTCCACCTTAGGCACAAGTGCTATGAAGGTGGAATTGAGAGAGGGGAGGATCCAGTGCATCGATCTTGCCTCTTCTACAAGTTCCCATACCTCTGTTTTAATGTGCTCCCAAAAGGCATGGAAAAAATTGGTTGTAAAGCCATCAGGTCCTGGCGCTTTGCCGTCTTTTAATTGGGCTAGCGCATCCTCCACCTCCTGCATTGATATTGGTAGGAGCAACGTTTTGTTGTGGTCCTCCGTGATGATCTTTGGTATATGTTGCGTGATAGATTGTATGGTCGGTGTTCTGCTACCTGGGGGCTCTTTCAGGATGTCCTGAAAGTACTCTTTGAATTCTTGTTCCGTTTCTTCATGCACTTACAGTCATTCTCCTTTCATATTGTTGATGAAAGCGATGTGATTGTGCATTCTCCTTTGAACTATGGTTCTATGGAAGAATTTGGTGTTTTTCTCTCCATCCTTGAGCCATCTGACCCTGGATTTTTGGCGCCACAACGTTTCTTCTTGCTTCCGTCAAGTTTTAATCTTCTCTAGGAGTGACTTCTCCTGTAGCGCATAGTCTTCGGTTCTTCCCTCATAGATAATGCAATGTTGCAGAGTATTCATTTGCTCCTCCAACAACTTTTGATGATCAAATATGTTTCCAAACTAGGTACAATTCCAGGATTGAATCGCTTGTTTGAGAAATTTTAGCTTCTGCTGAAACTGGTACATTTTAGCTCCTTCTGGGGGATTGAATGATTTCCAGGCATCGAGTACCACATCTTTAAAATTAGGATGTGAAAACCAAAATGTTTCAAAGCGAAATGCTCTATTGCTCCTGACACCCGGTCACGACCATTGTAATAAGATGGGCCAGTGATCGGAACCTGCCTGAGGCAGGATGGAGGCGTGAAAGTCTCCTCCCATGTGAATAGCATTGTCCGTCATGAGAAATGAGTCCAATCTGGAAGCAATTTGCTGTGAACCCTGTCTTTTATTGGTCCATGTAAAAATGCCATTGGATGTCTGAAGGTCCATCAATTGATTCTGGTGAATGAAGCCTTTGAGGTTGTTACTATCTTCATCCAGTCTCGAGCATCTGCCATACTTTTCCTCCAAAGAGGTAATGATATTAAAATCACCCCCACATATCTAGAAGGGAAAGCATCTGTTAGCATTGAGTTCAGAAATATTTTCAAGCAGATCCAACTTTTTTTGTAGTTCTTGTGGAAAATACACATTAGATAGATGACCATGGCTATTTGTTCCAATAAGGTGGAAGGTGGATTGTATGAAGAAATGGGAGGCATGAAATTCATGAAGGTAGAGTTCTTGAGGATTCCAAATAATTGCGAGCCCTCCAGAAGCTCCAGAGGTGTCTACAGAGACTCACCTGCATCCTGGCCAGGCTTTATTTAGTATTTTTTCCAGAACTGTGCTATTGCATTTTGTTTCTTGAAGGTAGATTATAGAAGGCCTGTCTTGCTGAATCATGTTTTTGATCATCCTGTGTTTTGCAGGGCTATTGAGTCCTCGCACATTCCATGAGACTAACTTCATGGGGAAATATGGGGAAGAGCTTTGTAGAACTTGGTAAGCTTGGGGAATCTACTAGAATCTGCCAACATTTCTCCAAGGATGATAGTCCTCTGCAGATCTGTCTTGCGTCCGTGTTTCTTTGTCTGTTTCAAGATTCTTTTCCCATCCCAATGACTACCTGCTTGAATGCCTAGATATTTGTTCTGCTTTGCTCTGGTTAACACTTCTTCTAGTCTTTCTATCTCACGATTATGTATATTGTTGTATTCCTTTTTTCTGCATGCTGCTTCCAACTTAAGTATGTCCAGACCTACTAGATCCACACTTTCTGGTTCCTCCTCCATATGGATCGGGGTGTTTTGTTCTTCCTCCTTTGAATGTTGTTGCATGCTTAGTGCCAAGGCTGAGTCTAACTCCATATTGGAGGATTGTGGATCTGTATCTTTGTCTTTAATAGAGTTGGATGTGGAGGCTGGGGTGATGATGGCTTTGGAGTTTTGGAGGGGATCTGCAGACTTGGGTGAATGAGGGGGCGACAAGGGAGAAGGATCTGTAAGGGGGATTGAGGGGTTGGCCTCCATGTTATCCAAGGCAGTCAGGATTTCAAAACTGTTTCGGGTTGTAGGTTTCTTGAGATTTTTAGGGTCCACAGGGGGTCTCTTAGCATGCCTTCTTTTGTTTGGGACTTTTGTAAAACCCTCAACATCTTTACTTGCTTCCATGAAAGTAGTTTTGGACTGCAGATTCATAGGGAAATCCCTAAAGGGATGGCCATGTTCATGGAACTTCCTACAACGGAAGGGAATATGCTGGTAGTCTATAGTTTGAACCCATTCATAATCATCATGAAATAAGCTTACCGAACCAGTCAGAGCTTTGGCTAGATGCATGTGGACACAGTTCCTGGCGTATGAGGTGTATCTTCGACTTTTTGTTTCCTCTGCCACTTTGATGAAGCTCCCTAAGCTGTTTCCGATGTTCTTCAAGGTATCCTCTTTCCAGTATTCCAATGGAAGAGAGTACATTCAGATCCATACTGGAGCCCAGCTAAAGTCTTCCTTGTCTGGATTGAACCTCTCAACCCAATCACACAGGTACAGGCTGGTGGAGTTAAAGAAGTATGGGCCACCTTCGAAGATACGTGTTTTATCCTCCAGACAGTTGAAAGTAGCTGTAAACAAGCCTTTAGGTCCAAGGTGCAGAGTAACTTGACCTTTTGGCTTCCACTTGGAAGCAATCCAGCCTTGCAAGGCTTTTTCAGTAGGCCAGAAGCCTAGAAACTTGCCTATGAGGGCATGATCCTACATGTATTGAATCACGTTGTTGATGCTCTGACTGGGGAGATCTATTTTGGTTCTTTCTGCCATTTTGGGGATGCATGTAGCAGAGGAAGATCTGGGTCTTGCCGTGGATTTGTTTTGGTCAGAGCCTTTGTCTTTAGCTGTAGATGGGATGGTATCGAAGTCGCCTTCATCATTTGTGACTTGATCATTTTCCTACTCTACCAGCGGTTTAGAACCGGGGTTCGCATTTTCCTCTGTGCTGGTTGACTTGTCAATATTTGGATTGTAAGGGGGAGAGGGGGTCGTTCCCACCCCTCCGGAGAGCGGTATCATGGTGTCGTCAGTAGGAGCGCCAACGTCTGTAGAACGAGAGCACTTTGGTGGAGAAAGCGAGGAATGCAGAACCCTATGTGCATGTCGGCTCTGAGCTCCACTATAAAAAACCTATTCTCTGACGACTCACTGAAATGAATAGATTTTCATGCTTTATTGAATTGTTCAATAATCAAATAATATTAAGTTAGCTTTGATTTAATAAAAAAATGCTTAAGGTTATCCTCTATATATTATGTATGGGTTTATGGAATTGATCAACTCATGACATTTATGCATGTTGATAGGGGTGTATTGTGTCTTATGGAATACATGATAATAAGCTTTTTAGGCAAAGGTAGTTGTCCTCGGTCAACTATAAAGGATCATATTTTTGGTTATTCAATGGAAACTTAATCCTAATTTCATCATAAAGTTGTTAAAAAAATTAAATATAAAGTCAATTTTGATTTAATAATAAAATTATATTGGTAATTTTGATTCAATTCATGATAAATGGTTTAGGGTTTCATGGTAATGATTAAGCCATGGTATTTGTGCATTGTGAGAGGTGGGTTCTATCTTTATGACATGTTTCGTGGATAGGATGTTATTCTAAGTTTAAAGGAGGGTAGTTAACCTAAGGTAGGAATGAAACTTGACTTGATTTTGATTTAGACATGAGGGGGCATGTGGTATTCTAGGGTAATAATAAATTATTTGAGTAACTTTGATTGCATTCATGATAAATGGTTTATGGTAGCGATTAAGCCATGATATTTGTGCATTGTGATAGAGGTGTGTTATGTCGTATGACATTTTGATGGATATGATGTTATTCTAAATTTAAAGGAAGACAATTAACCTAAGTTAGGAGTGAAAGAAGAGTTGATTTTGATTTAGACATGAGGGGCTACAATTTAATGTCACATATGAGAATTAGGGGAAAATGTATCCACCTATCAACATTAGAGAAAAATGGAATTAAAAATATAAAAAATTTATTGAAGAGTGGTTGTTTGTTATCATGTGTGTTTTACATTACAAAACTTGATGTAACTTACAATTCAAATAGTACCATCGGATGAGATGGTTGGAGGTTTGCATGTAATCAACATAATAATAAATCCACCTCATGGCAGTATTTTCTAGTCATTCTTGTAAAGGGAATTAATAATAAAGTGACACCATGGTTGTAACATACCATATTAATAAAATAATCCTCCTTTATTCATATAATATGATCATATAAATGATAATATTAAATAATTTGTAAACGTAATCTTTATATAGTAAATCAGATTATATTATATAAATCATATCATTAAATAATTAATAAATGTAATCTTGAAATTTTCATATTTAGGAAATAATTAATTTTGATATAAACAATAGCATTTATGTTTACCGTTTGAACTATGCAATCACATATATTTTTGTGTTTTATTTCTCAATGTTAAACTAAAATGGTTGGCAATTTAGATTCCACAAGAGCAACTCCATACAAAAAGAAATGAGCATGGTGCTCAAAATAAATTCAACACATTTCCACATATGGGTGTTCCTCGAATTTTGTTTTGATAAAGAAGTTTTGCTTCAGTGGCGTGGTTCTCTGGTTCGATGGGTCTATTCAACATACATGTTGAAGGTTTATTATTCATTTTTTTTATCTTCATAGATTTTATTAGGGTTTTATTTTATGAGGGTTTGATATGCAAGTTTTAGAGTTAGATTTGATAGAGAGGTTGGGTTGGATGAAGTGTTCAGGTTGGATTTGAGGATCAATTTGAAGTGAGCTTGCTTCTCACATCAATTCCTTCCCGCATTCATTTCCAAGTACTTTTAGTTGTAATTATAAATTAATCTAGAAACCTATTTCTGTTTCAACAATTTTTTCCATATTTCTTAATTTCTTAGTAATTGTTAATTTCAACCTTCCCCAAATGTGTCAATTTATTCTCCAATGTTGAAATTAGGGTTGGCTTCTATTTATATTTGGTATTTGCTTATGCTTACATTTGGGCTTTCCACCTAAGGACTTTTATTATATTTAGATGAAAAGAATTTCACCACTATTGAGATGAAAACAATTCAATAAATAGATTTAGATTTAATTTATTAAATTTAAATTAGCACATTTATTCAATTAATTTATGGGATTGAATGGGATATTATCAGAATGATCAATTGGAAGGGATTAACGAAGTTGAATAGAATAACACCATAAACAAAAATAGTGGATGAGATGATCAATTCCATCCTCACTCACCTTTCCTCTTTCAAAACTTAATATTGTAGGAAAATCATTCTTCTTCTTGTAATTTAATGCAACATGGATCCTCGTTTTCTAAATATTTTTTCCCTCATAGATTTGGGGGAGCTATCTATCCTTCTTCTATGGATTATATTAACTCATTTGATTTGGGTAATGAAATGAGAATAAGGTTTGGTTTGATAAAAAACATAGTGTGCTTTCCCATTCTACATCTTTTAAAGAAATACTTGAAACAATGAAATAGGTTAATCTTTGCATTCTAGTTTTTAAAAGCATATTTTATATTTATATTATATCTATATTATATATATAAATATATATTATTATATATTATAATTAATTAATTATATATATATTAAATGTTACAGGGATTTCCTCCAATAACGTATTTTCTACCTTTTGAAAGTTAAATGACTTGTATAAATAGATTAAATAAAACTAAGTTATTTAGCACAAATCAATAAAATATATTAAGAATAACCTAGGAATTAAGATTTGATCCTGGTTATATTTTTATTATGTTTTATTTAATATATTAATGATTTTTTTAAACATTGTTCAATGTCAATTAAGTTACTTTAATTTTGACACCTAATTAAAATTACATCTCTATAAATTCATATTAAGGTTATTTCTTCAAATTGTTTTGCTTCCCATAATGGAATAACCTACTTTTATAGGAATTTTATTAAAACTATTTCTTTCACTCTTAAAAAGGATAATATTGATTAAACAATAATATATTATGATT